>VZTO01018861.1:15023-45513 GCA_013400615.1 Syrrhaptes paradoxus
AATCTTTAGGCACAGGAGGGCAGATGCGACCTCAAAGCATCAGCGGTTGTGAAATGAACCAGTTATAACAGTCAAACCCACCCCCGTCCTGCTCTGTAAATGCGGCAGTTTGTTGGCGACGCAGACTTCAGCCTTTGAGAAGAGGTGATGACTCCCCAAACACCGCAGAACCGCGCCGGGATCCACCTTCCGTCCGGTGCGGATGGCAGACGCGCACCTGCGCAGAACAGGAAAAATAACATTTGCAAAGAATTATCTCATGGACTTTATTCTCCAAACCAACCTTCTCCAAAGCACCATCCGTCAGGCTGCACTCAAGTGTAACTACACCTTGCCGTGTGCCCCACAGCTTCGACTGGATGCGTACAGCGGTGAGGCTGCAAAATTTGGATTTCCAACCTGTTCTCGTGCCTCGAGTCATTTAGACAAGTAATTCCTGCTTCTGTTACACAGTCATGAGCTTCAACACTTCGCTGCATCAAGCCCTTAGGCTGCAAGTTCATCCTGGGAGTCTTGAAGCCTCCTTCCAGAAGATGGATCTACCTTGCTCTCAACCCAATTTGACTCTTCTTGCACCATTTAACTGCCGTACAAAATTCTCCTCTAGACTACAGAGATCTGAACTGAGCTCTTGGGTTTATCAGGGACCCATCTTGGGCTTGGGCTGTGGCTGATAAGTCAGCGGGGGTTCGGGAAAGAGGCCTTTCAGGAAAGGAAAAGAAGAAAATACGTTGGAGATGGGAGGGACCAGGAAAAAGACGTCTAACAAGATATTGTATTTTAGACCTACCTCTACAAGATATTGTATTTTACATCTACCTCTACAAGATATTTATATTTTAGCCAAACCCAAGAGATGCTGAGCCTCTCTGAGACCTTGGAGATGGCAAAGTGGTGCTGACATGACAGATCCTGAAACGCAAAGGGATGCTAAAAGGGACTCTTAAAAGTCTCTCCCTTTCCAGCGCAGTCACCCTGCAGGAAGCAACCACGTAACATCTTCTCCCAGGCTTGTTGTTGGGTGCCAGAAGGCACCAAGCGACAGGACAGCCCACCCTTTAGGGATTTTGTCATCTACCACTTGGAGCTCCTGGCAGCTTCTCTCAATTGCTGTCCCCAACTTGGCTGTGCTTTGCTCCACCTCCAAAACCTTCCTTCAAGCCTCCAAATTCAGCCTATGGAAAGCCTGCAGCTGTCTGCTGATACCCTCTTGCTCAGGCTCTCCTCACCTCTTTCCTCCTTTGGTGCAAAAACCATCTCCCTGCCTTCCAAGAGGCAACACCATCCAAGCCAAAAGGTCACCACCAAGACTCTTCTTCTGCTCTTATCATAGAATGGTTTGGGTTGGAAGGGACCTTAAAGATCATCCAGTTCCACCCCCCTGCCATGGGCAGGGACACCTCCCACTAGCCCAGGTTGCCCAAAGCCTCATCCAACCTGACTTCCCAGTCCATGTCCATGTCTCCATCTCCTCAGACATCAGTACAAGGTTATTCCCACCCCAGGCTTTGCAGCCTCTCCCTCTCTTATTCATCACTAGACATCAAAATCAGGGAAAGTGCGAGACTTTGGAAGCCATGTGCTCAAAGCAGGGATGACTTCAAAGTTGGGTCGTTCGTCCTGTTGAGGTCCAAGTATCTCCAAGGCTGGAGATTCCCCACCTCTCTGGACCAGCATTTGACCACTCTCCTAACACCTAACTGGATTTCCTATGCTGTGTCTTGTGGCCTCTTGTCCTTGTCTTGCTCTCTAAGCCCCTCTTTAGGCAAGGGAAGTCAGCAATGAGATCCCCTTTCCACCTTCTTTTCTACAGATTTCATCCTCTGTTTGTACATCATGTGCTCCCAACACAACAAAGGAAAGGGAAGGTCTTTTTAACCTATTTCTAGAATCTTATTAATAATTTCTACTGTTCCTTCTTCATCTTCCTGCACATCTCCCACCTGGTTAGAAGACAAACCCATTTCTCTGCTGGAAATTCAGAGGACAGAATGGAAGAAGACCCAAAGCAAGGAAGGTTTGAGGATCTACAGGTGTAAAGTCAAGTGCAGAAGCGGACTCACCTGACCAGCCCCAACACACATCCTTCCTGCTCTTTAGTGATGGTGAAATCCTGCAAGACCTGTTCGACGTGGCGCAGGGCCGTGTCCTCCTTCATTAGGTACCGATGGTAAAGCTTCTTCCAAGGAATGAACTGGAACGTGAAGAACATATTAACCGTCTTTCATCTCACAGTATTGGAAAATAAGTTTCTTCTGCTCATCAACGTGATTTCCAAAGACCTGGAATTCAGAAAGTCCCCGTGGATTGATGGAAGCAGGTATCCAGCGTGAGATGGGGAAGGAAAAAGGAAACGGAGGAAAGAGAGAAAGAGCTGTTCCTGCAAACATGTCGATAAAAGGCATGCACACCGTGCCAAGAAAGCGCCGTGTGCAGGACACCCCCTGCCCAGTGTCCAGCCTTACCCATCCAAATTTATCCAAAGAGTATGAACAAGAATTTTGCAAAGTCTTACAAGAGGTTTTTTCCATGTATGGGGAGAATCCATCAATGGAAATTACCCCAATATTGATCTCCTCATACAAGCTGGCATCTGAAGACCAAAAAATGACAAAAGGCCTCGTAAGAAAGGATGTGGGCATTAGCGAACAACAAAGCAAATGTCATGGAGTTCAACATGGCCAAGGGCAGGGTCCTGCCCGTGGGTCGGGGCAACCCCCAGCACAGACACAGGCTGGGAGGAGGATGGCTGGAGAGCAGCCCTGGGGAGAGGGACTGGGGGGTGCTGGGGCTGGGAAGCCCACCATGGACACGGAGCTGCTGGAGCGGGGCCAGAGGAGCCCCGGAGATGGTCCGAGGCTGGAGCAGCTCCCGTGCGAGGACAGGCTGAGAGAGTTGGGGGTGTGCAGCCTGGAGAAGAGAAGGCTCCGGGGAGACCTTCCAGCACCTTCCAGTGCTGACAGGGGGCTACAGGAGAGGTGGGGGGGCTCTGGATCAGGGGGTGCAGGGACAGGACGAGGGGTAAAGGTTTTAAGCTGGAAGAGGGGAGATGGAGAGAAGATATTGGGAAAAAAGTTGTGGATGCCCCATCCCTGGAGGGGTTCAAGGCCAGGCTGGATGAGGCTTGGGCAACCTGGGCTAGTGGGAGGTGTCCCTGCCCATGGCAGGGGGGTGGAACCTGATGATCTTTAAGGTCCCTTCCCACCCAAACCGTCCCTGGATTCTATGAAAGGGATTTCAAGGAACAAGACAGGCAGACACACCGCGGGTGCTCCTACAGCAACACCTGCAGCCACAAGACTAAGACAGAACAGGGCAGCAGGAGAAGGGACAGGCTCCAACCAACACCACACCAGTCCTCACCAGCGGATCAGTGACTATCTCCCTCCAGCAGCGACACACCAGGCTCAGGTTCTGATACAGATCAGTCACTGGTAGGAAAGCAAAGATGTGCCTCAGGACTTCAACGGGCAGCTCATCGATGCTCCCCTGAGGCACTTCCCAGTTCCGAGTCCCCAGGAGTCCGTAGTGTGCATCAGGGACTGGTTCGATCTCCATATCATCAAGTTCCTGCTTGATCTGGCTGAGTTCTGGGTGAACCACCACTGCCTTCTTCTCAGGCTCACCCCACAAATCGTGCTCTGGCTTGCGAACGCCTGCAGCTGCCGCGGACAGAGGTCGCTTCCTGGAGCTTATCCTGGAAGCTGGTAGGAAGTCCTCATCCTCCAGACAGGACCAGGAATCACCGCTCATCTCCATCTCAGTGGAGGCACTGCTGAAGGAATCATCTGGTTCACTGAAGACGGGATCCAGCACCTCTTCTTTCACTCGACTCCTCTTTGTCCCACCAGCACCTACTTGTTGTGTCTGAGAGATCTTGAAGTAATCGGTGATGTTCTTCTGCCGACCTTGGCCTGCAGAAAGAGGAAGAGAATAGAATCATGGCAGCATGGAATGGGTTGGGTGGGAAGGGAGCTTAAAGCCCACCCAGTACCACCCCCTGCCATGGGCAGGGACACCTCCCACTAGCCCAGGTTGCCCAAAGCCTCATCCAGCCTGGCCTTGAACCCCTCCAGGGATCCACAGCTTCTCTGGACAACCTGTAAGCATGAGTGAAGTCAACAGAAACAAGCGCAAAGCTTGCTGCTAACCGAGCTAACGAGGAGACCAGAGGTTTGGTAAGGTGGTGGTGATTTCCACGGGGTTCCTCGCAGATGTATGAGCTTCAGAGAATCATAGAATCATTAAGGTTGGAAAAGACCTCAAGGATTCTCAAGTCCAACCCAACACCACCCAACCCACTAACCCACGTCCCCAAGCACCACATCCACACGTTTCTTGAACCGGTCCAGGGATGGTGACTCCACCACTGCCCTGGGCAGCCTGTTCCAACGCCTCATCACTCTTTCCTTGAAGAAATTTTTCCTAATCTCCAGCCTAAACCTCCCCTGGTGCAACCTGAGGCCATTTCCTCTTGTCCCATCACTTGTTCCTTTACAGAAGAAGCTTATTACAGGTGAACCGTCCCGCTTCATATTGCTTCTCTAGCGAAGTCAACAGAACAACATTAATTTATTTGCCCCGTCCACATAATCTGAGCTCTGTCAAGGTACATCTGACACCTCCATGAGCTTCTAGAAAAAGATACCTGGGCTAGTGGAAGACGTCCCTGCTCACTGCAGGGGGTTGGACTGGATGACCTCCATGGTCCCTTCCAACTCCAACTGTTCCATGATTCTGTGATTCTACAACCTACAAAGCTTCAGGGTTTGCTGCTCTGCACCATGAGCAGGTCAAAGCACCGAGCCTCTAGCAGGCTGCTCCTACTAGAAGAGAGAACGATGCCTTTAAGAGGATAAACAGCCAGATGCTTCCTGGTTGCACTGACAAAAGCGCTGGAGACCATAAATGAAACCGAAACTTGGCAAGAGACAGCTCTCAGCAGCCTCTCCTTTCTCCGACACGACTAAACTTCCCAGCACCGATGGCATGCGTTCTGTCTGGCTCCTCTTCTGCAAAATATCCTCCAAGAGGCAACTTGAGAAGAAAGAGATATCACAAGCGGATTTTAATGCTTTTTATTTCTGGATGCTCACGCAGGCGTCGCTGAAAGAGGTCTGACTTGCAGGACGCCGCTTAAAAAGAGCAGTTTCCCTGCTAATACCCTAAAACCTACGATTACTGGATATTTTTTTAAGTGGGATAGTCAATGATATCGCTGATATGAAAATGGAAAAGAAAATGATGTCTACGAGCAGAGTTTAGGACGCTGGTGTTTTGTCCTGGCTCGCAGTGGACGTTCTCGCGCCAAGGGATAGAGAGATTCCCAACCTCCCAGGAAAACACCAAAACGCTCCTAAATCTCAACCTCCACAGCGACCAAGGCACTCAGGATGGTTTTCCTTTGCTTTGCTGTCTCCTTGCCTATACATGTCATTACACAGGTTTTGAGGCTGGGCCTTTAACCCCGCACCGTCAGCTATTAGAAATGAGCGATTCCAACGTCCGCTCCAGCCCTGAGCCCTGTCGTGGGCAGATAAGTTCAGACTTAGCAACCTTCAAAAGCCCTCTAAGGCTTCGCCGTTTTTAGGACCCACCTTCCGAGCTGTTATTTGCCACTTCCAGGGAAGTTAAAGATCATTCATACCCATGAAGTGCTCAACACCACTTTTTTCCAGTCCTATATAACTAGACAGCTGGTTATTNTTTCCCTGTGGCCCAGGGTGCCCAGAGAAGCTGTGGATGCCCCATCCCTGGAGGGGTTCAAGGCCAGGCTGGATGAGGCTTTGGGCAACCTGGGCTGGTGGGAGGTGTCCCTGCCCATGGCAGGGGGTTGGGACTGGATCATCTTTAAGGTCCCTTCCAACCCAACCCATTCCATGATTCTCTGTTAACATTTTTCTCCCCCAAATCTCTCACCCTTCAAAGACATTCACAATCATTGTACCTCCTGGACGTCTCCTTGCCCGGTGGCTGGGGTAGAGTCCCCTGTTTCCGTTGCCTCTAGTTTGACTCAACGGTTGCGTCAGGGACGATGAACCTTCCGCGCTGCGGGCAAGAGCTTCACAGTCAGCGGCCGTGAGATGCGTTTTCTTGAATCGCTTCACTGCTTCGCCAACACGTGGAAAGAAAAAAAGACCCCAAAAACCAAACTGTTAGCAAACAAAAATATACAATTTATGCATAAAGACACTTTTTTTTTTCAGATATTTTATAGGACAGTCCCAGAGTTTCATCCAGGAGTTTTCTGTGAATAAATCACAGCAGAAGGTTGCACAATTCTGATAGGTCCCAACTCTTGCGTCCTACGAGGCTTCGGAACAAAAGAGAATGATGTAAAATCAGAATCTGAGCAAGTTTTGTGGTTTTCTACAATCCCATAACGCGGAGGAAGCACTCGTGTAAATGCAAAGTATCACCAGGAGGATGCTGAGGAAGCCTGCGGGGGCTGAACCGCCCGATTTCCCCGTGAGATTTGCCCGGGGAAGGTCAGAGCCAAGATTCAAACACACAAAATCGAGCTTTTGGCAAAGAGATCCAAGCGGGGCTCCTCCATCCAGGAGGAAACACAACGACCCACGAGCAGCACAGCTCTTCCCCACGAGAAGGACGATTGAGAAGCAGCAAAAAAACCGATCCTAAGAATTATTTTTTTTTAAAAAAACCTTGAAATCTGCACCATCTCCTCTCTTTCCTATGCAGAAAAAAAATACAAACAGGGCAACTTGCTTCTACCAAAACCACTCACTTGGGACATGGTTTAGCGGTGGAGTTGGTGGGGGGAGGTTTAGGGTTGGACTCAATCTTCAGGGTTTTTATGGGGCTAAATGATTCTGTTCTAAGATTCTACTTCAAAATTGTATTTTTTCACTTAAAATGGAAAAGTTTAGTTGGATTAAAGAACACAAATCATCAACACACCTCAATTCTTTTCAGCACATGGTCCTGGCTGTGGATGCCCCATCCCTGGAGGGGTTCAAGGCCAGGCTGGATGAGGCTTTGGGCAACCTGGGCTAGTGGGAGGTGTCCCTGCCCATGGCAGGGGGTGGCACTGGATCATCTTTAAGGTCCCTCCCCACCTAACCCATTCTATGACCCGCTCAGGCTTTACCTCCATTCATCTTTTTTCCCCTTTTCTCAAGATTTCCCAGCAGCAGAGACCCAAACGCCGAGCAGAGGTCGTGCCGCAGGGTCCCGTTACGATTTACGGCTTCGGTCACGTCAGGAACATGACGGGGAGCGGAGCTCGTCAGCCAGGAGAAGACATCCCAGCTGGGACGGGAAAGGACCAGCCACGAGCAGCAGCTGCAGGGGATGGGGAAAGCTCCAGGAGGACGAGAAATATTTGGGAGGAGAAGGTCGGAGCTCCCGTCCACCCCCAGCACATCCCTTCCAAACCCTTTGCCCACCAACCTTCTGTCCCCCAGCATGGCACCGGGAGACCCCCGGGGTTGCCCCACACTGGCCTAGAACTGCCCCCCATTGCCAGCCCCTGTCCCCCCCAAAATGCTGCCTCCGTAGCCAGGGGCTCTCCTCCTCTGTGTCCCCCCCACTGCCAAAGCTCCCCCATGGCCAAGGGTCCACCCCATTGCCAAGTCCCCTCCCCTATTACCAAGCCCCCCCCAATGCTAAAGATCCCCCTCAATTGCCAAAGCCCCCCCCAAATCAAAGGGGGTCCCTTCCCTAACCCCTTCCCAGCCAAGGGCCCCCCCCCTTGGCCAAGGGCACCCCTGTTCCCAAGGCCCCCCCAGTGCAAAGGGGGAGGGGGTGTCCCTTCTTTAACCCCTTCCCAGCCAAGGGCCCTCCCCCTTGGCCAAGGGCACCCCTGTTCCCAAGGCCCCCCCAGTGCAAAGGGGGAGGGGGTGTCCCTTCTTTAACCCCTTCCCAGCCAAGGGCCCTCCCGTTCCCAAGGCCCCCCCCACGTGCAAAGGGGGTCCCTTCCCTAACCCCTTCCCAGCCAAGGGCCCCCCCCCTTGGCCAAGGGCACCCCTGTTCCCAAGGCCCCCCCCACGTGCAAAGGGGGTCCCTCCCCAGCCCAAACCCCCCCCCCCCCTTGCCCCCCCCCCCCCGCCGCCCCCCTCCCCCCCGCAACCCCGCGCCCCCCCCCTCCTCCCCCCCGCCCCGCCCCCCCCAGCTTCCCCCCCCCGCACCCCCCCCCCCACCCCCCCCCCCCGTGCAAAGGGGGTCCCTCCCCAGCCCAAACCCCCCCCCCCCCTTGCCCCCCCCCCCCCGCCGCCCCCCTCCCCCCCGCAACCCCGCGCCCCCCCCCTCCTCCCCCCCGCCCCGCCCCCCCCAGCTTCCCCCCCCCGCACCCCCCCCCCCACCCCCCCCCCCCGTGCAAAGGGGGTCCCTTCTCTAACCCCATCTCACCCAAGGCCCCCCCGTTGCTAAGGGCGCGCCCCCGTTGCTAAGGGCAGGCGTGTGCCCCCCCCCCCAGGTACTCACTTCCCTCCGGACACGCTTGGCCCCGCCTCCGCGCCCCCTGAGAGTTCACCGGCCCCGCCCTCTCGCCGACGACCAATCAGAGTGATCTCAGCGACCCGGCGCTGCCCAATGGCGCAGCACTTCCGGGTTGGGATGAGCCCGGGGTGCCGAGGGGTGGGGGTAACGTCTTTACGTCAGGCGGGACGTCGTGCCGCTGCGCGTGATGTCACGCGGCCCCTGCAGAGCGCGGGTGGGTTCTGACGGCGGAGGGCCGGCAGGGCGCGGGCTGAGGGGAGGGGAGAGCGCGGCGGGGCCCCGCCTGAGGGACAGGCCGGGGAATGGCGGTGCTGAGGGAAAAAGGAGTGTTCCTGGGGGAGAGGCTGGTTCCTGGTGATCCTGAGGGAAAAGGGAACTCCTGGTGATCCTGAGGGAAAAGGGGACTCCTGGTGATCCTGAGGGAAAAGGGAGTTTCTGGTGGTCCTGAGGGAAAAGGGAACTCCTGGTGATCCTGAGGGAAAAGGGAGTTTCTGGTGGTCCTGAGGGAAAAGGGAGTTTCTGGTGGTCCTGAGGGAAAAAGGAACTCCTGGTGGTCCTGAGGGAAAAGGGAGTTTCTGGTGGTCCTGAGGGAAAAGGGAGTTTCTGGTGATCCTGAGGGAAAAGGGAACTCCTGGTGATCCTGAGGGAAAAGGGAGTTTCTGGTGATCCTGAGGGAAAAGGGAGTTTCTGGTGGTCCTGAGGGAAAAGGGAGTGTCTGGTGGTCCTGAGGGAGAGGCTGGTTCCTGGCATTCCTGAGGGAAAAGGGAATGTCTGAAGGGAAAAGGGAACTCCTGATTTTCCTGAGGGAAAAGGGAATGTCTGAAGGGAAAAGGGAACTCCTGAATTTGCTGAGGGAGTGTCTGGTTGTTTTTTTGGGGGTTTTTTTTTTTGTGTTCCCTGAGGAAAAGGGAGTTTCTGGATTTCTGGAGAAAGGCTCTGGTTTCTGATGGAAAAGGAAATGTCTGGTTTTTAAAAGGTTTGTAAGAATGAAGTGTAAAAATGAAAAAAATGAAACAAGTTTCCTTCAGATACATGGTGTGAATGAAGCAGCGATGCCTGATATCATTCAGATTTTGTTATCCAAGGTAATGACTTAGTAATTCAGAAGCCCAGTTAATTATTTTAGAATTGGAGGAGGATCTGTGCATGCTATACTGCATATTCTGCTGCTTTATTTTGCTGCTTTTCATGAAGCTGCTCAAATGACGTTCTTAGAGCGTGTAACTAGGCACAGCTCCTTGTGGTGGGACTTACAGGGAGAACTGTCCCACGGAAAGCTGGTCGAGCAGCTCTCTGGGTTCTCGACAGTAAAAATAGCCCAGCCTGAGCTCTCACGCGGTCCAGAGCGATAACCTCAGTGACACCGCAAACAATTTTTCTTCTGTATCCCACTCCGCTCCCTGAGAAACAACCATCTTCTTTTTTATCACTCCTTGATCACATTTAAAGCCTAAAGCTGGGTTGAAAAACCTTTATTTTGTCAACTCTGCTGACTTGCGTGGGGATGAAAAGATGGATTGCTCTTACTGATGGCTTGGAACAGTTGTGTGCTTTACGACTCAAAAATAAGATGTTTTGTATTGCTGCTCAGTTATTTTGAAAGTAGCTCCTACGTCTGCTCTGACTGATAAAAGGGGTTGGGGGGACAGTTCAGCTACAAGCAGTAGATGTAACGTACACCCTCACATCCTCTGTATTTTTTTACATCCCCATAATAAGAATAAATTAAATTAAAAGAAAAAAAAAAAGGAAGGGGGGGCTGCTGGACTAGATGACCTTTAAAGGTCCCTTCCAACTAAAACTATTCTATGAAAAGGACATTTTCTGAGGGAGAGGGCAGTTTCTGGTATTCCTGAGGGAAATTTCTAGTTCTACGGAAGGAGAAGTAATTTTCTGGATCTCCTAAGGGAAAAGGAAATGTCTGGTGTTCCTGAGTGAGAGGGCAGTTTCTAGTTTTCCAGAGTGAAAAGGAAATTTCTGGTTTTCCAGAGGGGAAAAAGAAGTTGGGTTTTCCTGAGGGAGAGCTTGTCTTCTGGTTTTCCTAATGGAAAAGGAAATTTCTGGTTTTCTGGAGGGAGTGTCTGGTTCCTGGATTCCGCAAGGGAAAAGTAAATTTCTTGTTTTTCAGAAGTGAAAGGGTATTTTCTGTTTCATTTGAGGGAGAGATCAGATCCTGGTTTTCCAAAAGGAAAGGAAATTTCTTGTTTTCTGGAGGAAGAAACCAGTTCCTAGTTTTCCCGAGGGAAAATAAAATTTCTGGTTTTACTGAGGGAGATGCTGGTTCCTGGATTTCCTGAGGGGAGAGGAAATGTCTGGTTTTCCTGAAGGGGAGGCTGCTTTCTGGTTTTCTGGAGGGGAAAAGGAAATTTCTAGTGATCCTGAGGGAGAAGGAAATCCCTGGTTGTCCTGAGGAAGAGGCTGGTTTGTAGATTTGCTGAGGGAA
Source organism: Syrrhaptes paradoxus (assembly GCA_013400615.1). Classification (NCBI taxonomy): domain Eukaryota; kingdom Metazoa; phylum Chordata; class Aves; order Pterocliformes; family Pteroclidae; genus Syrrhaptes; species Syrrhaptes paradoxus. The sequence goes on from VZTO01018861.1 coordinate 25,927, forward strand.
AAGGAAATTTCTGTTTTTCTGGAGGTAGACACTGGGTTCTGTTTTTCCTGAGGGAAAAGGTAATGTCTGTTTATCCCAACTCAGGGAGCAGCCGTTGTATTTACACAATTGGAAACTGTAATCCTGATTTTTGCCTCTTTTTCCAGCTCTAGCCATGGTGGAGGGGGAGAGGCCGAAGCTGCTCCTTCGGCTGGTGCAGGAGGGACGGCTGGACCTCCTCCGGAACGAGCTGCAGCCAGACAATGAGCTGGACCCAGTGATATGGAACCAACGCTATGGGCGCTTGGGGGACACGCTCCTGCATCACGCTGCCCGATACGGGCACCGGGACGTCCTCGCCCACCTGGTAGAGGTGCTGGGGATGGACATTGAGGTTTTCAATAGTGACTACAAAAGACCCCTCCACGAAGCAGCTTCCATGAGCCACGGGGAGTGTGTCTCCTACCTCCTGGAGAGAGGTGCGAGCGTGGACTGCTTGAAAAAGGCAGACTGGTAGGTCCCTGGCTTGCTTTGGTGTGGGTTGAAGTGATATCTGAAAGGGGTTTGGGTGCAGAAGGGGGGAATGTGACTGCAGGAGCTGTAATTTAGAATTGTGGAATCACAGACTGGTTTGGGATGGAAGGGACCTTAAAGATCATCCAGTGCCACCCCCTACCATGGGCAGGGACACCTCCCACTAGCCCAGGTTGCCCAAAGCCTCATCCAGCCTGGCCTTGAACCCCTCCAGGGATGGGGCATCCACAGCTTCTCTGGGCACCCTGGGCCACTGCCTCACCCCCCGCACAGGAAAACATTTCTTCCTCACATCTCATCTCCATCTCCCCTCTTGCAGCTTCAAACCCTTCCCCCTGGTCCTGTCCCTGCACCCCCTGATCCAGAGCCCCCCCATCTCTCCTGTAGCCCCCTTTCAGCACTGGAAGGTGCTGGAAGGTCTCCCCGGAGCCTTCTCTTCTCCAGGCTGCACACCCCCAACTCTCTCAGCCTGTCCTCGCACGGGAGCTGCTCCAGCCTCGGACCATCTCCGGGGCTCCTCTGGCCCCGCTCCAGCAGCTCCGTGTCTGTCCTGTGCTGAGGACCCCAGAGCTGGGGACAGCACCCCAGGGGGGGTCTCACCAGAGCGGAGCAGAGGGGGACAATCCCCTCCCTCGCCCTGCTGCTCACGCTGCTGGGGATGTCCCCAGGACATGGTTGGTTTCTGGACTAAATTCCAGCCCTGTTATTAATTTCCCCCTGTTTATTGTAGGAAGTTATAAATTACCGCTTCATTAGCAGATCCAGTTTAAAAGCTTTCATCTGCAGCTCTTTGTTCTTCCCCACTCCCCTGTTTGATGGGAATTGGTGATGCTGATTGGCTTTTTTGTGTCCTGGTCCTCAGAAACTGAAATAAGAAGATGAAAAGTAAGTTTTCCTCCTGTTTACCCCAGGCAGGCAAAACCTCTTGGGTCAGATTTGGTGCCGATATAATAGCAACAGCCTCAGCAACTGCAGAAACAACTGGTTTCTTCAGGGCTTTTGTTTGCCTGCCACGTGGGTAACACGTAAGCAAATGATGACGGAATGATAATTGGGAATAAAAAATAAAGCCTAATCCATGGACAAGCATCAGGTCTGGTTAATGTCAAGCTCTCCTCTTGGAGAGGGAGATTTCTATGTACCACCTTCCAAAAAAAAAAAAAGTAGTCTCCCCAGCCCGCAAATTAAAGCCTGAGGTGGTTGTTTTGAAGCTGAGCTATGATAAATACAAAGGCAGCATCCCAGTCCTCGCAATTCAAGGCTGTGCCAGCATCATGCTGACATCAGGGGGAGCAGAGGGAGGCGGAGATCTCATGAGCTGTGTGCAGATGGGTGTGTGAGCCGGGTTTTCTTTCATAGACCTGCAGTACCCTTCCAGCCACGGATTAAAATTGGGGATCTACGTGCTTGCTAGCGCATGTCCCAGTCCTCAGACAGTCTCATTTGCATTGAAAATATATGCTGATCCCTATAGAAACGGAGCTGCAGGAAACACGGAGCTCCAGGCTCAGCTCTACCCCGTCGTCCCCAGCGCATGGGTGTCTAATCTCTTCTTAAAAATCTCCATCGCTGGAGCTTTTTATCTCCCGTCTCAGCACTTTCCTCCTGTCCTCATCTGTCCTCACAACTGAAGCATTTTGTCCTGGTGTCTAAGCCAAGTCTCTCTCCCTGTGGCTTAGGCCCAGGAATCCTTATTCCTTCAGCAATGGGAAGTTTTTGTGCCGCGGCTTTTCCTAAATGAGGAATGGGGTTGGTCTTTTTGTCTCCCAGCTGACGTATGTGGGTTGGTAAAGAGGAGATAACCTCTCTCCATGCTGGAGAAGCGTTCATCTCCCCTGGGAAAGCTCAGAGCTTTCTGACTGATCGTGCGCGCACCCAGCGTTCGATGATTGAAGTTTGTAAACAGATAAAATGGAGCCAGCGGCTCCCATTTGCAGCGGTTGAACTATTATTGTTCTCTAATGTGGTCATTAAGGAAAATAGGGGTTGGTGCTGGTGAGGTCAGTGAGAGTCACTTAAGTAAAGCCAAACATGGGAGGTGTCTGCGGGTTCACCGCCTCGAGGTACCCGCGTTTGCCTTGCGAGTAAACCCTCAGTTAACACCCACTTCCTGATAGCTCTGGGTTTTTTGCTTCAAAAGAGGCTGTGGATCCAACAACCGCTCTGGTCCTTGATGGGGAAGGATGGGCAAGGAGATAACGGGTCACCAGCGAGGAGAAACTCAGCGGGGAACCTGCCCTGCTCCCAAGCAGGAGCTGGGGTGGTTGTTAATCTGCAGTGTGTGGGTTATAGGTGTGAAAATGTGGTTGTTGCTGGGTTGAAAACAGGGTGCGATGGGCTGTTTGCTGTGTTTATTTGTCAGATAGTCCCACTGGCTTTCCAGGAGCATGTATACAATCCGTGCAAGGCACAGCTTGGAAATTGTGGGATGGAGAAGATGCTGTTCCCCTGGGGAGCTTGTAAAAATGTTTTGAAATATCAAAGATCATTCCCAGGCATATGAAACAGGACAAAACTGTGAAAAGCTTCACTCTCGGGCCAGCTGCTCTGCATCAGAAATGTTCCAGAGTGGCATTTGCTGGTACACTCATGTCCCACTGCCAGGAGATGTGGAGTTGTCTGTGATTTTCTGTCTGGAGCCACAGCTGCCTGTCTGGGTGACTGGCTGGGGGAAGAAACACTGATCATAGAATCACAGGATGGTTTGGGTTGGAAGGGGACCTTAAAGATCATCCAGTGCCACCCCCTGCCATGGGCAGGGACACCTCCCACTAGCCCAGGTTGCCCAAAGCCTCATCCAGCCTGGCCTTGAACCCCTCCAGGGATGGGGCATCCACAGCTTCTCTGGGCACCCTGGGCCACTGCCTCACCACCCTCATCGTAGAAATTTTCTTCCTTCTCTCTAGGTCTGAATCTCCCGTCTTTTACTTTAAAACCCCTTCCCCTTGTCCTGTCCCTGCACCCCCTGATCCAGAGCCCCCCCAGCTCTCCTGTAGCCCTCTTTCAGCACTGGAAGGTGCTGGAAGGTCTCCCCGGAGCCTTCTCTTCTCCAGGCTGCACACCCCCTACTCTCTCAGCCTGTCCTTGCACGGGAGCTGCTCCAGCCCTCTGATGTTAACAGCTCTGTCTCAACATGCCCCAAAAGTCCAGACCCCATATCACCTGCATGAAAAAACTGCTGTAAAATCTCACAGGTCTGTACGCAGCACGGCGTGAGCCTCAGTCAAAGCATCTGAATGCAGGTGAGATGATAAATTTAACCCCCGAGCTCAGAGGTCTCTGCCTTTAGTCAGCAAAGTTTCCTGCTACTTCAGAGTGGGTTTAACACGTGAATTTTCTCCCTGGCTAGCTCGCCACAGCTGGCACGTAGCTACTGTGTTTTATTAGACAGGCCAGTTGGTGTTACAGACAGCTTTAAATCATGCTTCCAGCTCAGACGTTAGAACAAAAGCTGTCAGGCTTGTACAGCAACGTCTCTCTGGTTATTAATTTGTTATTATTATTTTCTCATCTTTCTTTTAGGACTCCCCTCATGATGGCTTGCACCAGGCAAAACCTGGAGGTGATCAAAGCTCTTGTGGAGCATGGAGCCAACCCGCTGTTGAAAAACAAGGATGGCTGGAATTGCTTCCACATCGCCAGTCGGGAGGGCCACCCCCACGTCCTCCAGTACCTGCTGGAGGTGTCCCCAGGCAGCTGGGACACGGAGAGTAAGATAAAGAGAACGCCTCTGCACACAGCAGGTAAAAGATGGTCTCGTTGCCATCGGACGGGTTGGAAAGGAAGAACGGGCTGTGGCATCAGCAGGGAACAGAAAGGGGCTGTTGTTTCAGTTCACATTTAGTTTGGAGAAGCAGAGTGTGACCTGTCTTGGTACAAAAAAAACAAGGGAAACAGTTAAAAATATTAAGTTACTGAAATTAAATGGAAAGAGGCGAGTGGTGGGCATTAGTGGGAGCTTGCCTCTCTGAACTTCAGTCTGCTAACCGGGCTCTGCTGCATCTTTGCAGGGTTTCACCTCGAGAAAGACACTCATTTTAGTTGCTTTCAGATAAATAAACAGCAAGAATTAGGCTTAATATTTTTTCATGATGTGCCAATGACTCAGCTTCTGAGGTTGGAAGATCCTAAGTTCCCGTTGCAATGGATTTTGCCTGTGCTTAAAGCATGTTTTTGGGGTGAATATCAGTTATCTTCCCCTGGGAGTGGTGGATCTGCGCCAGGAGCACTCATGATCACCCTCCTTGGACCAGGGTGTTCATTTTCATCTCTGCTCCCCTCTCTGCCTCCTTGTGGCAGATATGTCTGAGCTCCCACGGCTCAGGACAAATTCCAAAACACTTTTCCTTTCTGATTTATCAAGCTGCGAATTGTACTTGGAAAACCTGCGAGGCTCCAAGCATATCCTGGCGTTTTAAAAGTCCTAAAAGCAGAGCTGCTGAGAGGTGCCTTTTGGGATCTGCCTGTTGATGGATGGTTTTACCAGTTTGATTTATAGTCTCGTTGTCAGTTTTTGTAAGAGAAGTTACCTCTTGAAATGATCCAGTTTTGTCCAAATTCTTGGTGGATTTGATCATTATGGCAAATGTGAAGAGCTGTAGGGTCTCTAGGCACGACCTCCAGAAGAAGCATCGCAGGTTTTGGTATTTTCACGTTGATCTTAAGAAGGTGGTATCTAGTGGGGAGAAATCCAGAGTGCCTTGCTGCAAAGGGGAAGGATAGTCTCTGCTGGGAGTACACAGGGGCTGCAGCTTGTTAGGGTTGGAGCCCACTGTGTCTGATTCCCCTTCTCTGGGGAGAAAGAAGAGGAAACTTTCATTTGTTTAAAAGAACATATAAAGGGAGTGAACTACCACAGATATTGTCAGATGTTGTAGAGAGCAGAAGGGCACAGTTAGCTGAACGGTGAGCAGGGTGGGTTGGATTTGATTTCTGACTTTCTGACACTCTCAACTTTGAGGTAGAGTCAGAGAATCATAGAATCCCAGAATGGTTTGGGTTGGAAGGGACCTTAAAGCCCACCCAGTGCCACCCCCTGCCATTGGCAGNCCCAACTCTCTCAGCCTGTCCTCGCATGGGAGCCGCTCCAGTGATCATCTTCACAGCCTCCTCTAGACTGAAGTGATCCAAAATGATCCATCTTAATTTCTGAATGATGCACAAGGTGTGCCTCAGTTTAAGTTTTCTGACTCTTAATAAGCTGAGTGACCCAAAAATCTGTGGATGCAGAATTAAATTTCTCCTGCCGTGTCTCATTGCCCCTTACTCGGGTCTGGTTATCCCCAAACCTGTGCAAGCTAGGCAGCACATCTCATTTCCCAGATAATTTAATAGGGATTGACTCTCTGGAAAGACCTGAGGTGTTGTGAGGAGACCCCTGCTGTGCTGTAATTAATCTGTTGGGTACGTTGCTCCTTGCTTGTCTTTTCCGTTATTTTTCTGTCCCTCAGTAAGTCATTTGTCCCCTGCACTGCGCTCCTCAGCTGTGACAGTCCAAGCCCAGGGGCATTGACTGCCTTAGTCCTTGTGCTTGACCCAGGAATGAGAAATAGCTGATGAATTGTTTGATGTTTCAGGCTGGGCGGCGAGGAGCAGGTTGCCTGAATGAGAAATGACTAATCCTCATTTATTTACACCTTCTCCCTGCTCAATCCCAGGTTTTGTGTTTCCATGCCTGGGCTGGCAGCTTGCACTCGCAGCCCCCTCTCAGCCCTGTCCCTGCAGAGCGGCAGATGTTGGGTTGGGATTTGGGGGCTGAGGGTCTGGGGACAGGGTCAGGAGGAGGTTGAGAACTATCCTGGAGAAAAGAGGTGCTTTTACCTTGAGCTTAAAGTCTTCTCCCTGCCTTGTAGTGCTTGGGATATGGGGGTAGAAACAGCGACGGTGGGATCCAGTGTCCGGTTCTCACTGCTTCATAGAGATGTTACCACCTCTTTGTTGCCTCCTGTGTTTGACTTTCACTGCAGCAAAGCCACCAACCCATCATTTGGGTTGATTTCTGGTCATTTTACTTGTCCAGGTTAGACCCTGGGCCATGCAGTGCTGGAGCAACAGCCAGCGCTGGGGTGACGGGGCAGCAGGAAGCGCTGGAGCTTCTTAAACCACCTTTACCCCCAGCAGAATTTTAAACCCAAGATGATACTGGAGGCTGCTGGTGGGTGCTGGAGCCAGCATCCCCCCAGCTCCTGATGCGGGGGCACGGGCGAGGGACCAGGGATGATGCTGGAGCTGTTGTGGCAAATCGTGTCAAGACGAACCGGCCGTCTCAATGAATTTACATCCCCAGGGTGTGGATATGAGCACATTAACCCGTGACCAGTCCAGCTGGCTTCCTGGCACACTTATCCCTGGGTAGATGATGGGTAATTTTCTTCCCCATGCAATTTTTTTTTTTTTCAAGTTGATTCCTCCAGCTTTGCTGCTTCATATATCCGTAGCCTGAGGCAAGAAAGCAGGGGAGATGTAATTAGAGGAAGTGGAGTGCAACAGTGGGTCTGAGCGCTGCAGCTTTCTTGTGTCTCTACTGCTCTTAAGGGATGTAATCGTGTTGCTTGGGTTTGTTGTTTTTTTTTTGCTTACATAGCTTGGGTTTTTTTAAAGCCTCGGATTTCAAAAATCCTTTTCACGGTGTGGCTCTGCCTGTATTTATATCAGTTCAGGTAAAAGGGTGATAATCGGGCAGGGAGCAGGAGCAAACGGCCAGGATCAGGGAGGATGGGAACTTCTCCTCAGGCTTTCAAAGAGCATCTATTGTGCAGCTGCGTCTGAAGGGTATTGCTGCTAGTGCACGTTTGCCAGGGGCCTTCCTTCCATAATGTAGCAGCTCTGGGCTTGGTTTGATTTTTTTTTTTTTTCTTGAATGTATTTAATTTGTTTTGCAAAATGACCTGCGGAAAAAAAAATAGCCAGACCAAGGCTGACATGTTTTTAAAAAATAAGAGAGAATATTTCAGCGCATGATGTTCAAATCCTCCCCCACTGGGGTTGTTTTTCCTCTGAGCTGCTGTCTGGGTGAGGATGCTTCATTAGGATGATGAGATGGGAGCGCTGGGTAGTTCGAGTGGCTGAGGAGGGGTGGAAATGCCATCCAGCTATTCACCGGCTCCCTGCTTTGTGTTCATTTTGCTTCTCACAGATTTCGCTTCAGGGATTAACAAATAACTTCCAAGAAAAGATCTTTGTGTCAGCTTAATTGCATGTATGCTCTCACGCATGTATTCTGCAGGTAGGGGCAAACGTGCGTGCCTCTTCCCTGCTTTATCTCGTGTTTTCCTATAGGATCAGGGGAAGGCAAGGCTTGAGATTTTGGAGACAATGTTTTAATTACAAATAAAAATATCAAAAGCTTTGAATTTAAAGCCTCTTGGAACCCCTTCCCACATCATGAGTAAGCCCAAAAGGGTCAGAAACCTGATTATATTTCACTGTAGGCGGATGATGGCATGAAAACATCAATTAACCCTGTGCTTTCTGTCTCTCACAGCAATGCACGGCTGTTTGGACGCTGTGGAGCTGCTCCTGGAGCGGTAAGCAGCCTTCCTCCCGGTGCTGCCTCTGCCTCCCCTGTCCACCGCCAGGCTCTTGCTCCAGCCGTTCGGACACAAAGGGCGTTTATGCTGTTTGGGAAGCGCAGCTGCCCTGCATGCAATCCCGAGGCTGTCTCTGCTTCCTCCGGGTTTTTCACGGCCGGTTAGGGGCTTTGAGACAAGGAAGCTCTCTGGATGGGCTCTGATGGGCTCTGACTTTGCTATGACATAAGCCCCGGTTATATAACTCTGCTCTTTTTCTGTGCTGATTCATTCCCCTTGCCTCTGATGTGTCCGAGGCCATGCGATAACAACAAAACAGTTTTCTGGCAGCTTGGTTCTGGGTGTAGCTCCTCTAGGCTGGACTCGGCCTCCAGGCTTTATTTTCAGGCTGCAGGTCCCAGGAGTCTGCTGTGAAGTGGGTTTAAATCAGCCCGTGCCCAGTCATCGTGACCCTGTTACCTTCCTAACCAGCACTGCCCGCCACCAGAGCCGGAGCAGCTTTCCCCAGGCGTCGCAGCTGCTCTGGCCGCATCTCTCGTTAGCCAACTTGTTCCAGCCTTGTTAATTCCTGTCTGTGCTTGGCCCAGCATAAACACAGCCCTGTGATTCGAGCTAGGCTTTCAATTTAATTCAGTCGTCTCTCATTTCAATGGAGCTTTAACCTGAGCAAGATCTGTGGGCTTTGGTTTTGTGTGTGGTGCTATTACATGAAGATATGGTTTTCCCCTCTGCCACTGCACACCTTACTGCTTCCAGAGATTCTCTTTAGAGGGCGAGGGAAATATAAATGATCTGTAGAGCCCTGGTGCACCAGCTGAGTACCAGATTTCTGACCCAAAAACCCCAAGCCATAAAACACCAAGAAAAGTTTATGGATGGTCTACAGGCAGACTTTATATCTACCTTTTCCAATCCCATCCACTGATAATCTCCTGCCCCACCAATGCAAAGCAATTTTAGATTTTAGAGTTGCCAACAATTCTGTCCTGGCATTTGTCTTCCCTCCCAGGTGCCAGTACAAACCTGACAGCAGAGACAAATGTGGAGTCACTCCCTTTATGGATGCTATCCAGAGTGGGCATGTCGACATCGCTCGGTTGCTCCTGGAAAAACACCAGGTAGGTGCCAAAAACCTCGCCTCCCTCCTCCAGGACCTGACCTACAACTGCCAGGACAAGAAATCCACACGGTCACCAGAACCAAATAGCAAAGAAACGAATTTCCAAATAGCAGAGAAACGAATTTCCAAATAGCAAAGAAGCAAGTTTCCAAATAGCAAAGAAGCAAATTGCAAAAGAAGGCAAATTCCCCCTGGAGATGAGCGAGATTTGGCCAAGTAAGGCCACCAGGACTCAGTTCAGGGGGAGGGTCTCACCCTGGGGCAGGGATATGTCCCAATAGCTGGTGAAGAGGGACGGAGAGAGAGAAGGCAGTGGCAGGAGGGGACAGGACTTGCCCAGTGCTGCGAGGACAGCTGTGTCAAAGCCAAGATCTGTGCTCGGGTGTGCCGGGGCTCAGCATGGAGGCTCTCCTGGCAGCGCTGAGGGTGGATAACACGACGGCGTCTGGCTGCAGCTCATCTCTGGCCTCCCTCTCTCCTGACAGCTGCTGCTCCCATTGTCTCCCAGTAATCTCCCATTTCCTCCAGTACACAAAGCGGGCCAGGGAATGCGGTACCACACTTTTCAAGATCACAGGGTTTGGACTTCACACTCAGCCTCACCTGGCAGAGATGGTTTGATGCCCAGGTTGTGTTTGAGTGTGTAGATTCTTGTTGACTCCAGGAGATGTTCGTGTGCTTGTCTTCATTCATCTGGCCTGTACAGGATAAAACATTTGTGAAGTTTCCTCAGCCTCGTGTTTGAGGCAATGGGGATGGAGTAGCTGATTTAATTTCCTCATTGTGGTGCTCTGGCTTACTGCCATGAAGCACCACTGGAAACGTTAATGGTTTTACCTTCTAGGTTTTATAAAACCATGAGTCAGACCCACTAGACTTCAAGAGGCTGGATTAGATCCTTTCAGATGAGTGCTGTGTGTTACTTCCATTACCTTTCTTGATTTTAGTCTTTGTGGTTCACGTTCAGAAACTCACAAAAGAGATCTCATGAGCTCATCCACCCACCTCCCTCCTTCTGCCTGTGTCCAAGTTCATCTCCCCCCGTGCAAAGGTTGGACAGGGGTTGTTTTTGCTGCTTTAAAGAGTTAAAACCCATCATATATGTTCCAGCTGAAGAGAGAGGGGGCTTGGTGGTTCTTTTTTGACGCTAGTTTTGCTTATCACTTAACAAGCTGAGCAGACAGCAGGCTCTGGACTGCAAATCATGGTGCTACCAACTGCACCGCTCCTGCTGCTGACATCCTACGTGTTCGTTGCCTTCACCATGGCTGTGACAGGCAAAAGTGATTCTGTTTGGGCTGGTGATTGTCCCTGAAGGTTTGTCCACGTTGTTCACTGCTTTCCTTTTCCCTTCTCCCCCATTCCAGGCCTGTCCTACAGCCGTGGATGTGCTGGGCGCTCAACCTCTGCACCGGGCAGCTGTCACAGCCCAGGATGAAGCCATCCAGTTCCTTGTCTCTGAGCTGGGTGTTGATATCAACGAGAGAGCGACAACCCTCCAGCTCACAGCGCTGCACTACGCAGCCAAGGTTTGTCCCTGTTCCCAGGTTTCCTCTACAAAGTCTCTGCCTCGGCAGGCATATAAAACCAGGCTGGTTGAGTTGTTCACCACCGATGGAGGGTTTACATTCCTAGCTCATCCTCTGTCACCGTCTGTCTGCTTCTGTTTAAAGGTTTTTAGTCCCATACCCTGTTTAAAGATTTTTAGACCCTCATGAAGGATGGCTGACTGCGCTGTGGGTTGTTAAACCCTCCTGCCTGGTGTGTGGCTGGGTGGGATCCCACATGAACGGAGTGAGAGCCACATTGGATGGGGTTGATCCACACCTCTGGTAGGTGTCACTCTTCCAGTTCGCTGCATTTGGACCAAAGGGACCTGAAGGGAGTCCACCCTGCTCGTTTTTGGGACCTTGTAGGTACCAACAGTTCGTGAGCTGTGGTAGTTCTTCACCAGCATCTTGTCACTCGCTTGGCAGAGCAGACGTGGATGAAACGCTGCTCAGATTTCTTTTTTTGTCTTTCTTCAGCCCTGGTGGAAGAGAAAAGGGCTGATGCTCTGTGAAATAGCAGCTGTTTGTCCCAGTAGGCCAGATTCTGGCCTGCCCATCACCAGACATGAGAAAATAGAGGTGGAAAGGCGGAGGGAGCTCCTGGGCGCTTATCTGTGTCCTTCACACAGCAGCTGTTTTGAATTCCAAGCGGTGAGAGTTGTTTGGGCTTTCTCCTCCTCACGCCTGTGTGGGGAAGCGGGTCCTGCAACCCTCCCTAGGAGCACAGAGCAGATCCCAAAAGCCTCACCACTGACCAGGATCCCTCCTGGGACCCTGCTGTCCCCCTTCTGCTTGGTGCTGTCACACCACGGTGGCAGCCAGCAGCGAGGGAAGGTCCCTGCTCAGATCCCTGCATGTTAGACCTCGTGAGTTTTAACATGCAGCGCTCAGAGCCCGCTCCAGTTGTAGTGGGAACGAAGCAGCATCCCAGCACCCCGCTCCAACAAAAGCATCAATGACCCTGGGAGTGCTGGCAACAGTATTCTCCTCCAGCAGGAGCCAGCCGTGGCATTTGCTGGCTCCCACAAAAGAGACCTTTCTCCCAGCTTCTCTTCCTCATGCTCCGAGAAACCACGTTGAAAGCCCTTTTGGTTGCCAAGGGTACGTTTAACAGCAAGGCTATTGGGGGAATATAATGTGCCTTGGAGAAGATCCCAGCTCTGTCTTGGCGAGAGGCTGATTGGGGAGCGATTTGATGGGTTTCTCTTCCTTCCCGAGGCTCAGTGTCACTTTATATTTACAGCATCATTTGTTTGGCTGGTGTTTTGGTTTTTTTTTTTCTTCTTCTTCTTTTCTTATTACTTTGCATTTATAAATACATGAAAATCAAATTACGCTTTCAACTCAATTTGCTGCCAAGGCTGTGGCAGCTAAAGCAGTTCCTGGCTTCTTGTTTTTGCCACTGAGAGGGGGTGTGTGTGCAGCAGGGAAAGAAACGGGAGCTTTGAGGAGGGGGGAAGATGCTCCCAAGTCGTAGAGCAATGGGGGAAAAGAGTGGGTGGTGGGGATAAAAATAAGAGCTTTCCATTCTCATGCTGCACGACAAAGACTAATTCATGGCATTGAAGAAGTAATTACAAAATCAGGCGTGTTGTTTAAGGAAAGAGGATTTATTTACGGAGAAGCCTGTGCAGAGAGGAGGGCTGTGGGGGCTGTATTGTGTTTTCCCCTCCAGCTTTTCAAATTGGCTACGGGCAGAGGAAAGGGAGGATGCTGTGGGTCGTGACGGTGTGTAAGCGTGGCGTTCTGCGTCTTCTCGGAGCGCGTTAAAAATACTGGAGTAATCCTTTAGGAAATGCCGGTGCCGGAGGGTACCGCAGGCAGATGCGCAACAGTCCGTATCGGCAGCAGGTTCTGCCCTCTGAGCTGAAATAAAACCTCGAGAAGAGCAACTCTAGGTCCCTGTGGTGCTTGAAGTGGGAAAACACCCGCCTTTTTGCTGAATTTAGTCCCTTTAACAGCCAGCTGTCGATTACGAAAGGTAAGTCAGGGATCCTGCAGCTCTGTGGCCAGATGAAGTTAAAAGCAATTTAATTGAGTTACTTGATAGGAGGTGAGGACTGGAGAGGAAAAAGCAAGAGCAGTTGACAAATTAATGAACTAATTTGTTCTTAAGAAACATCTTTAGGTTGTGTCACCAAGTTGTAAGTCAGATGTTTCTGCATTAACTCCTCCACAGCCCCCGGCAAAGGAAAAGCTGTGCTGAGAGACAATCCTCCAAATTCCTCACGCTCAGCTGTGCCAGGTGGATTTATTGACACGATCAGGAAGATCGTATGGGATCTACAGTTGTCTAAAAACAGATCCACCTGCCTGGCTCTGCCCTGGCTCGTGTGTCTGTCACCCTTGCTGTGCTGAGGCACCGCTCTGTCTCTGCACTACAGTGTGATTTTTAAGCACTGTTGGTCTTCATTGAACACTTCTGATTTTAAAACCTTGTGTTAAATTTTCACAAAGAGAATTACGCTCCTGGGATGCCTCTGGCTGCCTTTTCTGGGTTGAAATTGCTGCTAGGGACATGCAGTGTGTGCAGAGACGTCGACCGAGGGCCAAGCTCCAACTCCTCTCGTGGGCTGCCAGTGGAAGGGGCTGCAGAAGGTGCCCGGTGGCATCTCTCTGGCTGATTCCTGGGGGATAACAGCAGTGTGTCTGCTGTGCCTGGGCAGCTGACTGTGATTTCCAGCTGCTCTAAGGTCCTCTGGAGCCTGAAGCAGCTCCTGGTAGCCCCAGATTTGACCGTGACTGAGCAGATCTGTGTCTGTGCCCTTCCAGGTGCCACATGCATTTAGGGACAGATCACTTGCAGCCTCCTTTATTTTCAGGCCTGTATTATTTTTGCTAAATGCAAAAGAGAGAAATTGTGCAGAGCTGCTTCTGAATTCCACGTGCTCACCTCTGCAGGAAGGACACGAGCGCACCATCCAGACGCTGCTGTCCCTGGGTGCCGATGTCCACGCGAAGGATGGGAAGAGCCGTTCCGGTAAGGCTGCCGAGCTATTTGTTCACTTTCGGTATGACAGCAAGAATACGCTTTAGTAACGGGAGCCCAGCCTCCAGAGCAGCAGTCTGCTCAGCGGAGCGTGCGAGGGGATGCCAGATGCACCTATGCAAATGGCTCTCAGAGCAGCATGATGTTTGGGTTTTTGGGATTTTTTTTCAGCTTTCATTCACTGGCTCTCTTCTTGCTGGATTTTCTGATGTCTGATGGTGTGGTTGAGCCTGCGCTGTGGCCTTTCCCTTGGGGGAAAAGCAGAGACACTAATTGCTGTTCCTCTTTACCCGGCTGCTTATTTTGCATGAAACTTTCAGGAGCTTTGTATAGTTGATACCACTGCCTCGCCATCAAATTTGCTTGAAATCACCCAGTTTGAACTGGCGAGGGTGGACAGACAAAAAACTGCACAAGCTCTTCAGCTTCAGTTCGTTAACAAACTGCCTAGGAATGGCTTATGAGCAAATAACGGAGAGCTTGAACGTAAATATAGTTGCTATAGTAATGCCAGTGAGTTGGCATTCCCAGCGTGAGAGTATGAGGCATCTCTTGCATCAGCATCTCCCTTTCAAAAAAAAAAAAAGTGTATATAAATGGTTTCAACCATTGCCAAAATTGGCAGCTTACCCACTCTTCAGGTTTGCTTAATAACACGCTTCAGCGGCGAGCAGGAGCGGTCTTGTATCTCTCTCGATCTCTCCCTCCACCCCCTCAGTGAGCAAATTTGAGCTCTGCTGAACTCGTCCAACCCTGGGACATTGGTGGTGGCTCCTCGTGGGTGCCATTCCCCGGCATCTTTGCTGCGTTAGTGTCACTGTGTCTCACCCAGACTTTGCTCCTGCGTGGATTTATCCGTGGGGATCAGGATGCTCTGTTGTCAACATCGGCCTGCAGCAGGAGCTAACGACCCTCAGCGTAAAAGATACTCAACCCTGTGCAGGATTAGGCCAGGAGGTCGGCGTGCCGGCTGTCAGAGGGGTCTGTGGGATGAGCTGGGGCTTGGGCTGGAGTATTTCAGCCTCCTCCTGCGGATGCTCTTGGCTGCAGCATGTGGAAACCTTTCTGATTTACTCCCTGACCCTGGAATGAGCCATAACGGACCCTGGTCACATCCGGAGTGTTTTCAAGCCCCTCTCTTGCACGTCACTATTAAATCTACGCCTTCTGCTCTGCCCGCTCTGTCCCACAGCTTCCTCCTCCTGTCGTGGGCACCCTGTGACTCAGTCAAAATGAACCAGGTTGGCTTAAACACTCCAGAATACTGCAAACCTGGTTAGCTTTGGCTCAGCCAGGTTAGTACCGCTTGATGGGTTGGAGACTAGTAACCTGTGAGGGGAAGATCATAGAATCACAGAATGGTTTGGGTTGGAAGAGACCTTAGGGATCATTCAGTGCCACCCCCTGCCATGGGCAGGGACACCTCCCACTAGCCCAGGTTGCCCAAAGCCTCATCCAGCCTGGCCTTGAACCCCTCCAGGGATGGGGCACCCACAGCTTCTCTGGGCACCCTGGGCCACTGCCTCACCCCTTGCACAGGAAATAATTTTTTCTTAATATCTAGTCTAAATCTGCCTTCTTCCAGTTTAAATTCATTTCCCCTCACCCTTTTGCTACGTGCCCTTCAGATGGAGGTGACAGCTGGGGTAAGCCAGGCTGAAAGCTTTTCTACCAGCATGGCTGGGTGGGGAAGAGGACAGGGATGCTGCTGGTGCAGGTTTTGTCATCCCGTCGCTGCTGTAGATACACGCAGCCGTCACACTGCTGCTTGGCTGGGTGTTGCAACTGGGAAAAGTCATCCTTCACCCTCGCTATGTTCCCTCTGCTGACTGGGTTTCCTTCCCTGGGAATCCCATGTTTGCATCTGAATCTGGCTGAGGCTGAAATCGCCAAACAATCTCAGCTGCTGTCTCGACATCTTGTCTCCCCCACAGCCCTGCACGCAGCGTGCGCCGGGCAGCACGCGGCCGCCGCACGGATCCTGCTCCACGCCGGGCTGCAGGATGCCCCAGATGACACGGACACGTTGGCATGGCAGCTCGCAAGGGAGCCGGATGTCATCCAGGTTTTCCAGGAAATGAATATCAGCACGTGAGACGAGATGGGAAAAAGAGAAACGCGTTTCATTTCGGCGTGGTATGTAGTTATCTCTTAATGATTGTTCAGATTTAGGCAAACGCCTGTTTAAAATGATGGAATTTTTGCCCGAGGATTGAGCAGAGACACAGAACTTGACATTTGGGAAAGATGTTTAGGAGAAAACATTTTAAATAGGATTATTTTATAATGTAGAATGGAGCCCTTGATGACTCTTCCTTCATCAGATTCAGGGAATCTTCAAGCTGCTTCAACCTCCTACGTCCTTTCTGTGGCCCAGGCCTGATCCCAAAACCTGCTGAAATCCATCGGAAGACCTCAACCTTGCAGTGACATCGAGAATCCTTGGATCAGAGTGGAAAAAAGGTATTTGTTATTCCAGACAGACTTGCTTGGCACTTCTTGCCACTGATGAACTTTAAAAAAAGAAAAAAAAAATCCTGCTCTTTGAAGTGTAGAGGGAAATGGTTTAATATTTAATGTAGCTGGTGAGTTTCTAACAGCTTGGAAGATTGTAAAGGTGAGAGTTGCTCTAGCTATTGGGTTTATTTGTATCCATCTGGAATTATAAATTCGGTTTTGCATGAAACCATGGCATGCCCCCTGTCTGTACGTAATGTCAAGATGTAAAAAACCAACGTGATTCTGCGGTTTTGGTGACAGCAGATGGCAAACATCAGCCAAGCCTATACCTGAGGTAGATTTTGCTCTGCCCAAGCCATGGTGCTCACGTCGTGGTTTGATGCGCGACCCACGTGCTCCTGGGTGGGTTTAAGATGATGCTGAGCTCTGTTCGAGTGAGAAATTCCCACCCCGTGGTCCCTGGAGCAGAATTTACAATCCTGAAACAAAATGATGATGGTACAGCTCTCCTCTTGAGTTAAGAATCATTTACAACAGTGTTACAACCTCCGTGTTGTAGGAGGAGAGGCAGAACGCTCCCAAAAATCATTTGGGGGGCTACGAGGGGGGCCGGATCGCTTGCAGGAGGAAAAACTGTCCTCAAAAGCATCTTAAGACTCTTCCAAACATGCCTGTGGAGACCTGCTCTGTTCCAGTCTTCTCCTGTTTTGTTTCTCCATCTGTGAAGGATGTTTTTCTCCACCGTGGAGGAGAAATGAACTAATGCTGAAGGTACTAACGGGGCAGGGTGACGGGCGCTGTATCAGCCCCTGGGCAGGCGAGGAGGTGGCTTGATTCCTCTAAAGATCCTGAATCCTTTCCTAAATCCAGCCTTGGCCTCCATACAGCAACACTGCAACCCTGTAAATGCTTTCTTCCCACTTTTCATGATTTTAGCAAACCATGGATTAGCTGTTTGCTCCCAATATCCCTGCTAACGAGAAGTCTAAGCTCCCAAGTCTAAGCTTTGAGGAGAAACCAAAGTGAGAATGTTTTCAAATGCCTGTCTCTAGCTTTCCTGGCCATGGCAAACACCTTATGTAATTATAAGGGAATTTGTATTATTTTTAAGGTGCTTTATAGTTTCCGAAGGCTTCTGGACAGTAGCAGAGGGTCCGTCTGCCTGCGACGAGGAGCACAGGCACCGCGCTCCCGTCCAAAAGTGTGACTTCATGGCACATCTCCAGCACTGTCTTTTATTTCCCCTTCTTTTAAATCCACCCCTCAGGCAATAAAAAGCTGCACAGAAACAAACCAGCTGTTGTCATCGCCAGTGATCAGGTACAAAAGGACGTTAGGGGGGGAAAAAAAAAAGATGGATTCAGCTGTACGCCTGCAAAATTAGCCCAGGGAAGAGCCCTCGCTGTCTGTCGCTGCTTTTGCTGTCGCTTCCTCGCTCCGAGGTAGGAGAGACAGCTCAGGACACCTTTGCGTCAACAGGAGCGTGCTGTAGAACGCCGAGAAGAGCCCGGCAGCGCCAGACTGCGTGCGTGCGAACCCCCGTCGCGTTTCCAGCAGACGGCTCGTGTGGAGAGACGGTGCAGGCGCCTGGTCCCCGGGGAGCGAGCCCAGGAGCCGGGCTCCGTGCCACGCGGCGCCGAAGGCAGCTTGGAGCCGAGCCCGGCAGCCGGCGCGCGGCTTTGACGCTGTCTTGTTGCGGCGCCTCGTCCTCCCTCGGCGCTGGAGCTTGCCCTGCAAACCCTCCTGGTCCTGCAGCCGTGGAGAAGACCTTGGTCTTGTAGGACGTGGCTGAGATAAGGTCAGAGTAAGTCGAAGCATCTGGAGAGTAGGAAATAATGTTCCGATGCTTCCAGAGCTCGCTGGGAGACCTTGCCACAAGGGAAGGTATTTTGATTTTAAATAAAATTGATTTTTTTCCTGGCGGTCACACCATCACACTCTCCAAATTCACAAGGACCAAGACACACGTGCGCAGGGGTCTAGTCAGCTGTCCTTGCGATGACACCAAGGATGAGGGACGGCAGCTATCTCATCCTCATCGTGTCTCCTGGGCTTTCCTTAGCTTGGTGGCCACATTGGTTTTGGATGTGCCCTTTGGGGCCTCTCGGCAGCTGGTGTCATTTTTTGCTCCATCTTGTTCCCCTTCTCTGTAAGTTAGGAGGATTCGCTCGCTGGCAGTTATCTCTCAACCCTGGTGTCCCAACTACTGAACCAAGACCTCAAGGACCTGCTGACCGTGGTGGATCACCACCAACTGTTTTACTGCCTCTTCTTCTGCTGCTTCCACACCCAGACCTTCCTGCTCATCCTCTCTCCAGGCCAGTCTCAACATTTCTTCCGTTGAGAAATGCGTACAGATGTCACTCTGGTCCTCCCAACTGCCACCACACCCCTCTGTCCCATCCCAAGCTCCTTCTGTGTCGCTGACTTGTCCGATGGGGATTTGTGGTGGTTGCTTGTGCAGGTTGTGACGCTTGCAGATGTTGGAGAGGAGGTAAAAAACCTGGCTCAGCTGCTTGGGGACCAGAAATATTTTTTTTTTCTTACCTGGGTGTGAAAAAACGGGATGGAAGACAGTCCCTTGATGAGCACCATTCACTTGTAGCACCTCAGGGATGGCACGTTCGATCCCTCCGGGGGTGTGCAGCCCCGTTTCATCTTCCCAAGCTTTGCTTCTTCAAATATTAAAATAATTTAAAAAGAGCCACTGCATCTGCATCACGGAGCTTTGCCTGGTTCTCCATCAGCCCTAGCGTGTTGCCCTCCGTGTTGTACGTCCTGGTAGATATGGAGGACGCAGACGTACGGTCACATTAAGATATCTTAAGCCCTGCGGGTGTTTAATCCATGCTGGCGGTCCCGAAGCACGTAAGCAGCTTTGCCGCGGTCGCTGCGTATGTGCTGGCTCCTCGGCTCGCTCCCTTTTCCCAGGATGCTCATCCACTGGGTGTTAAAACCAGTGCTCAACTGGGAAATTCCTGCCTTGCTTCAAGGAAGCAGTGGGTGGTGGAGACAGGGTAGGGGTGAGGATTTAAAAAAAAACTTCTTAAATGTAAAAAATAAAAAAAAAACTCAAATCTTCCCGAAAACACGCTGCCTCCTTTGTGTCAGTGCTGCACCGTGGTTTTGCTGTGTCTGGGGGGGGATTTGCCATGCCAAGCGTGATCCTGAACAAGAGCAAAAACTTTTCTTTGCATCTTTTGGGGTGAAAAGGGGGAAACGCGAGCGGGGCCGTGGGCGAGAAGCGAAACTTGCGTTTGGGAAGTGGGAATTAATTATAATTATCATCTTTGGTTGCGATAATGAACAAAGTACAGCCGTTCAAAGCTCTTGGCTCCGGTGTGGGTACCAAGTGGGGCACCCATGGGTGCGTGTGCGTGCCCTTTGCACGCGCAGCACGTGCACACACCTGTGCCCCCCCCCCCC
>VZTO01018861.1:46761-58568 GCA_013400615.1 Syrrhaptes paradoxus
GATTTAAAAAAAAACTTCTTAAATGTAAAAAATAAAAAAAAAACTCAAATCTTCCCGAAAACACGCTGCCTCCTTTGTGTCAGTGCTGCACCGTGGTTTTGCTGTGTCTGGGGGGGGATTTGCCATGCCAAGCGTGATCCTGAACAAGAGCAAAAACTTTTCTTTGCATCTTTTGGGGTGAAAAGGGGGAAACGCGAGCGGGGCCGTGGGCGAGAAGCGAAACTTGCGTTTGGGAAGTGGGAATTAATTATAATTATCATCTTTGGTTGCGATAATGAACAAAGTACAGCCGTTCAAAGCTCTTGGCTCCGGTGTGGGTACCAAGTGGGGCACCCATGGGTGCGTGTGCGTGCCCTTTGCACGCGCAGCACGTGCACACACCTGTGCCCCCCCCCCCCATAATGATGCCCCTGCGGTGCTCGGCGCTGTACAAACCCCGCGCAGGGCGGTTCGCGCATGCGCGCCTCGCCTCCACCACGGTGGCAGCGCCGTCGGCAACGCCGCAGCGCCCTCCCCTTAACAACGGAGCGGCGCAGCCAATAGCGAGAAGAGCTGGGCGGTGATTGGCAGGCGCGCGGGCGGGAGGGGTGGAGGCGCTGTGGCCACGCCCCCTCCCGGCGCGGTCTCTTCACGGCGGCGGCGGCGGCTCCATTTTCTCCCGCTTCCGCGGCCCCCTCAGCGCCCGGTTCGCCTCAGCCTCCGGCCGGCGGAGGAAAAAACATCTTTAGAGACGCCACCCCGCCCTCCTCCGCGCCGCCATGAATGAGGAGTACGACGTGATCGTGCTGGGCACCGGCCTCACGGTGAGGAGGAGCCGCCGCCCGCCTGGGCCTCGGGCCTGCTGCGGGCGGCCGCCGCCCTGACGGGCCCCGCCGGCCCCCTCCCCACCCCATCCCCCGGGGTTTGGGTCTTGCTTTGCTTGCTGTTCCCCTCCCCATCGCTCACACGGGAGCTGATCCCCGCTCCCCCCGGGCTCCAGTGTCCTTTTGCCCATCTATCACCTGATCATCACCCCCCCACCCCCCGCCTCTCCCACAGAGCCGGGCTGGGGTCTGTCCCCCCCCTCCCCGGTTCCCTCCCTTAGATGCTGGTGTCTGTTCCCCTGTCTCTCACCTGATTATCACCCCCCCACATACCCCTCCCCACTCGGACCTTGTGGTCCTTCATCTGTCACCTCAGCATCGTAGCCCCCCCCACAGCTGAGATGCTACTTCCCCCCTCCCTCCCCATCAAATATTACCTTGAGGTGCCTGGGTTTAGGTCCCCTGACACCTGGGTCCCTTCCCCTCTCTCTCTGATCTCATTATCACAGCACCCCCATCATTTCCCCCTCCCTAATTTGGATCCCTCCCCGGCTCATCCACCTGGCTCCTTTCCCCCCATCCCTAACCAGACCCCCGGGCTGGGTTCTATTTTTTTTTTATGTAATTATAATAAACCCTCATGTTTGGATATGCCCCCCCCATCCTCCCCCCAGAGCCCCGGGGGATCGGACCCGGCTCCCGGGAGGCCCCCGCTCCTCGGCTGTGCCCGTGGGAAGTCCCAGGAAATGCAGTTGTTCAGCGGAGGGAGGGCGGGGGACAAGGGACAATAAAACGCTAACGGGGACTTACTGCCTGATTTTTAATTTTTTTAAATTTTTATTTTTCCCTTCATCCCCATCCCGACGTGCCTGCAGGTCCGTGAAGCCCTGGCCCTCCCCGGAGCCAAGCCTGGCTTAGGGTGGAGGCAGACCTGGTTATATCCCCCCCCCCTCCTCCTTCCCCTCCCCGCTCCGCCTTTGCAGCCTTCGGCTCTCCATCCAGCCCTGACTGCAGCAGGAGGGGGATGGGGAGGCGGGCGAGCCCTGCACGCCTGTCAAATTTGTCTGATTCCTTCCCCCCCCTCCAAAAGAAAAAGAAAAAAATCCCTCTTCTGTGTTGTCTCTTTTCCTCTCGGTTGTCCCTGAGGAAAGCTGACAGCTGATGGCACTGGGGGGGTGCGGCGGAGGGAGGAGGATGAGGCTTTGTCCTATTGTGGAGGATGCAGCCTGTGCTGCAGGCTGCTGAGGGGAAGAAAAAAAAAGAGAAAAGAAAAAAAATGGCAGTGGCGCTGCCCGTGAGGTTTGCTGGGGGGGATTTCTTCTGCTTCCTGCCTTCCTTCAAACCGGGGAGGTGCCTAGGGCCACCGCTGCGGGTTTAGTAGGGGCTGAAGGGTGGATTGCGGGTTCCGAATAAGAGGCATTGTTTGAAGAAGGGGGGAAGAAAAATCCAATATGGTGGAGAGGAGGTTTTTCCTCACTGTGAAATAGCCTTTCCTGCTTTTGTTTCCTCCTGTTAACGGGGAGAGCTGGCTAAACAAAGAGATATCTTTGGGGTTGGCCGTGAGGGATTTTACCCGCTTCCCCCTGTTGATGGTAATTGTAAATAGAAATAGTTGCGCTTCCTACTGTGGTTTCGTTGCTGTGATTGACGGAGGCTGCAGCGAAGGCATCATGTCTGCTGACACAGGGCACGGCCGTTTTAAGGCAGATCTGGCTTATCATCCTCCTGTTTTGAGAAGAATGGTAACAAAAAAAAAAAAAACCAGGATGTGGCACAAAGAAAAATGTGCAAAGTGTGGGAGCGTCTTTCCCAGCTGCTGCCGTAGGGTAAACCCAACTTTTCTGGTTGCTTTCGTTCCTTTCTCTTCCTTTGAGGTAGCAGAGATGATTTAAGAGGCAAAAGCTGCTTCGCTTTGATAGGAAAAGCTGCAGTCTGTCCTTAAACCCATCTCTGGCTCACCAAAGCCGGGGAACGGACTTTTGGGGCAGTGAAATATAATGAGGTTGTAGTGAAGGGGCCTCCAATAGATCGGAGCTCCATTAAAATGTTAATTTATGCTTTAGAGTGAGCTGTGGTATCAAGTTGGTAAGCACCATGCTTAATCTCAAACTGACAAATGCCAGTGTAAATTTGACAAAAGGCCTCTTGTGAAATCACTTTTTAAGACAAGCTAATGCTAATGATCAGCAGTTGAGTTAAAAGGAATAAATTACTGACGTATTTTAAGGTGTGCTGACCGAACTGCAGAGCCTGAGAGCATGTAGGAGCACTTATTTTGCTTCTGATGTGCGGGCTTTAGCTCTGAAATACCGATTAGAACAGGATGGACTTCATCTCGACTTGAGCAGCTCATGTGGAAGAGCAAGGGAATGGAAACCAGAGGTTCTGGTGCAGGTGGGATGTTCCTGATCCTAAAATTCACGGTGTTGGCTCAAC
This sequence comes from Syrrhaptes paradoxus, assembly GCA_013400615.1. Classification (NCBI taxonomy): domain Eukaryota; kingdom Metazoa; phylum Chordata; class Aves; order Pterocliformes; family Pteroclidae; genus Syrrhaptes; species Syrrhaptes paradoxus. Next base: position 50,001 of record VZTO01018861.1, read on the forward strand.
CTTTGTGGCTGGTGAGTAGTGTCGGAGCAGAGCCTGGTTCAGGCTGGGCTACGGGACTCTGCACTCAGATCAGGCAACAAATTGGAAGCTTGAAGGTTGCTCCTCCAGCTTTGATCAGGGCTGGCTTAAGGAGAAGGAAGTGGAAAACGCGCTGTGTAAACATGTTCAGTTGTGTCTTTCCTTTTCCAAAGAGCCTTGAGCTGTCGTGAAACTTCAGATGATGTTTCCAACCAGCCTTTCCTTCGAGCTGGCGCTTGCAGAAGTGGGTTGTAGCCTTGGAGTCCCGTCAGGATACTGTTGTAGCTGAGTGTGTGTCACCTCTGGAGAGCCTGACTTGGGGTGCAAGTAGTGGTTTTGATGCTGTCTGAACAAAATGAGATTAATTTTGAGTCCTGTTGGCTAGATACTCGAGCGCTGTGCCCCTTGGCCAGGCTACCAGTTGGACTGTGCCCATCTTACATCCTGTCCCGTGAGAGTTACGGGTTGACTTACCTCACTGGCCATCACTAGGACTTGTACAAAGCCCATAAAATAGATCTAATCCAGACCAGCTGGGAGAGGCAGCGACCGACTGCTGATCTGGAGGTTTTTTTCCTTTCTCTTTCCAAAGTGAAAGTTCAGTTCTTGGTTTAATGAGAAAAAATAAATTGGTGGAGCCTTTGTCAAAGAACCAGAAATAAACCCATTGTGGTGGGTGTTCTGGTTGGGTCCACGGGGTGACCACTACGTATCGGCAGCACTTTCGATAGCCCTGAAAGCAGAACATGAATATATCAGGTGCTGATTTCTTCTTCGACCAGTAACAAAGAGCTCAGGCAGCTTTAGGACTGGGATTACTGGCACATAAAACTATTACAACTTTTCCCTTCTGGATGCTAACTGGAGCCCCCACCGCAGTGCTAAAAGATATATCTTAGCAGTACGGGGGGAAAAATAATCTCAGAGCATCTTTAATCCTGAATTACTGCTGATAACAGCCTCAAACTCACACGAGGTACAATGAACGTCAGAACGTGCGGGCTGGAGCACCGGGTTCCTCCCAGTCCCTCCGTGCGTTGGGCGGTGGTGAAGCATCGGGCGGTGCAAGCTACCCACGGGGCAGGAATTTGCAAAGCTCTGGTGGTGGTGGGCCTGGCTGCCCCAGCGCGAGAGCTGGTCGGTTTTCCGGCTACCGCATCCTGGAGGTGCTGGTGGGAATGGCTTCTCGAAGTTGCCTCTAGCCTTAATAGCTTTAAGATCCTTGGTTTAGGCTTATGATGTGCGTCGTGCATTGCAGATTAGGCAGAATCTTTCTCCAGACCTACTGCACAAACTTGTTTTTAATCTAGTGCAGTAATCGGCAGGCTGGTGAGCACCTAATGTTTTTATTTTCAGGCTTGTCTTTTCACTTCACCTGAATTTACACCTCTGTGGTCTGGAAAGGGCTTGGTGCTTGCTCACCGGGATGTTCAGGAGCGGGATGTTTTGCCCTCTGACAGCCGTTCCTTATCTGCTTTCAGTGCTCCGGGCGACGTGGGTGATTTGTCATGAATGTTGGGCATAATTGAAACTGTTTTGTTTAGGTGAGCGCCGTGTTCCTGCTGCGTTTTCACTCGTCGCAGGCACCAGCGCGCTGAACTAAGCTTCTTACCTGCCAGCTGCCTCGCCACCTTAAAGCTCTATAAATCCGCCGCAAAGATACAGATTCACTTTCTATAGGAGCAGAGTAGCCAAATTCTTCAGTTCAAGATATATTTAATCTCGTAGGCACAGACCTCATTGCTTAAGGAGCCTAAATAAAGGACAAGAAAGTGACTGTGAGGACCGAGTGGCTTAAGGAACCTAAATAAAGGACAAGAAGGTGACTGCGAGGACAAAGTGGAGTGGCACTGTCCCTTGCATCACCCCTGGTAGCCGAGGGGATTGCTCAAGTGCAGTGCGGAGTTGATTTTTGCAGTTTTTACGGCTAAGCAGAGCCTTGAGTCCGGCGTGGTAAATGTAGCCAGCGTTCGTTAGAGGTGGAATAACCTGGGTGATGCTAACGAGCTGCGTGTAACTTCTTGCTCGCCGTAGCCTGGCCCCTCTTTCTAAGAAAGAGAGCTCTTGCTATGCCAGAACCCATTCTCGAAGATGAAAGGATTTTGGTAAATATTTTACGCAGAATCCTTCCCTCAGCGCTGTTAGATGGACCGGCACCAGCTCAAGTTTCCATCGGTCTGTCTGAGCCTTTCTGAACTGCTGCCCTACTTGGAGAAAATCCACGTAAACCTCCTTGCTTCCCTTGGTTCCCGAAGGCTTCTGCGTGTTCACGACCAGTTTGTGCAAGCGAGGGAAGAGCTGATGGTCTTCAGCAAGCACGGAAACGCCAATACCTCTGAGTTACCCCTTACTGCTGTTGTTTTCTTTTTTCTTTTTTCTTTTTTTTCCCTGGATTTGTATGGAAAGTGCCATCTCCGCGTTCCTGATGCATGTTGCTCGCTGGTTCTGCGCTCTCCGGCCATTTGAAGCAGCCGAGCGGTGCTGCAGACAACTCTGAGACTTGCTCTGTCATTCATTCGGCGACACAATGCGAGCTCTCGGGAGCCCGTCGTAACCTGAACTGGTTGAAGCGGTGGATTATAGTAGCACAGCGTGACTGTAATTTACACAGAGATTGTGTTCAACCCTGGCTCACTACCTGGAGCTTTCCCTGCTGTGTCTTCGTGCCCTTTCTTACTGCCAGCAGCTGCAGTTTTACCCGTTTGTGTGGGGCTGATATTTATAATACAATCAGAAAGCCACAGATTTGCACTCTGACACTTCCCCTTTTTTTTTTTNTTTTTTTTTTTTTTTTTTTTTTTTTTGGTCTTAAGCTGTTTCCAGCTCTTCCCTTATCGGTACAGGCTGTTTGTTTTCCTCCTTCCCTGACCCAAATGACATAATGACATATCAAGCGGTTCCTAAACGCAGACGAGCGCACCCGTGGATGGGTTATAGCCAGCGGTCAGCCAGTGCAGCCATCGAAAAAGGAATTGCTGAGCTGGGAGGATAAATCTATTGTGCTCTCGTGTGTTTTATCACCGTTGCCTCATCGGCTGCGAAGGGAAGCGATGGCGAAAGGCCTGCGTGGGGATTTCAACGTTTCGGGACTCTGCAGGAGCCTGAGTGATTTAACGAACGTGTTAAATGAGCCTTGGATAAAATAGGATCGTCATACCTCCACTTCAGATCCCATAGTGGTGTTTAATGGATGTGAAATAAGATTGAAAAGCTGCTTTAGACCTTCTATCTTCTGCTGGTACCCAAATTTGCTCTAGGGGGATGCTGGCAGGTGGGGCAAGCAACCTGTTGAAGGGATCCGTGCTGACTGGGAAGTGGTGGGTGCGCTGTGCTGAGAAGACAGAGGAAGAAAGACTTTGAAGTTTCCTTAAATGGAGGAAGGAAATCAGCTGACATCTGGAGGGAAGAATGTAGCTTTTACAGCTTTTACTGTAACTTCGTCCCTCCAGTTGATACTTATTTTGTTTTGAAATCCTGGTTGGCTTCCTCGGGGCTCAGCTCCAGCGTGGACCATCTGGCAGAGCTGGTGAGCCAGGATTTTTGGAAGATGTTCCAGGGGGAATAAAACCACAGGTTAGAGCAAATAATCAAAGCAGAGGCCTTGCGTAGAGCTCTGGGAATTCAGTTTAACCGAGAAGATCACGCTGCCTAGTGGTGATGCCCTTGGTGTGATAGTCCCACGTTGCACGTGGTAAATCATTAACGTCGTAACTGACACTGTAAAAGCCACTGGTGCGGTTCCTCAGCATCGTAGGGCTCGTGGTGCTCTCAAGTAGTGTCTCAACGCAGGGTTTGGGGCAGCTGTGTCTGCTGGGAGGGTCTCTGCTTCCTTCAGCCTGGCTGGAAAAAGCAGAGGAGCTCTGTAGGACGTGAGGGATCTGGAATCTGTGGAGGATGGTACGGTGCTGGAAGGAGCAGCTGATGGATCCTGGTGAGCTTTTGTGGGAAATACTGCGGCGAATTCTGGTCATGATCCACGTGATGACCGTGAAGCCTTGAAATCGCCCACAACTTCAGGGATTAAACTGGAAGCAGCCCGTTCTTGTCGTGCACTAGCTTTGCTCTTCGAATTGCCATGGCATCCTGGTGAGGACCAGGCTGGCTGGCAGCACCTTGAAAAGATTTGCCCATCGCCACCTGGAAGCTCAAGAATATCAAGTCTTCACGCCAGCAATCCCTGCTAACCAGCCACACACCTACAGATGTTTCAGAACAAAATAACTCCTCCTGAAAGCTGCCTTTGCTCTGGGTTGGTCTTTGGCTCATGAAGATGGTTTTAAAAGCTTCCTTTACGCTGAAGATTTACCAGAGTTAGGATTTGCAAGTCACGTAAACAATATACAGCGGGAGACTTTTTGGAAACAGGAAGGATCTCACAGAGATGTGGATCTCTGCCAGGAGGGCCAAGCTGCTGGTTCTCTTGAATGAAAATAGGCGGGCAGATGTGCGGTGGTGGCATCTCTCAGCAGCTGGATGGGGTTTGTTTTTTAATGAAAAACAACGTGAAATGTGGCTGGGACCTACAAATTAGCTGATGGTGAATGACAACTCAAATGTAATTCTGCTTTTGGAGGAGAGCTGAGGCAGAGCAGGAAAGATCAGTCAAACCTCCACGATAAGCATGCAAATTTTCAAGCTTTTGTTAAGCTCTTTGGCTTGCGAATGCCAGGGCTGGTGACCGGGTTAGTTGCAATGTTTGAATGGAGATTTCGCCGTGCACGTCCTTAGCTGGTTCTGCAAGCTACAACTTGCGTCCCTCTGCGATTAGTCTCTCTTAGTGTTGTGTTCAGACACAGCAGCTGATCTGCTGCTCAGCGTCATCTCGGCGCTTTTAATCTCGGTGGGTACGTAGCAAGGATAGCAAAGTGTCTCCTGAGATGATAAAGCTCCCAAATAGCTTAGTTTATTTTTGTGTTACCTCTAAGAGTAGCTGTTGACTCTCTTGCATGTCCCAGGGTGGGAAATATCAAAGACTGAGGTTTTGTAGAGACTACCTGGAGTCCTTTAAGGCAAGGTTTTATGCTCCTGGTGTCACCCAATAAATGAGGGTGGATGTTCTTAAATTGATTCCTGGTGGTTTAGGAGTCTAGATTCTCCTAATCTGGCCCAAACTTCCCAGAAACTTCCTCAGGGAAGCCCTGGTAGGTGGTGATTTTGTCTTTAAAACCTTTTGGTTGGCTTACCAAACCTACTAAGGGGTTAATCTGTCTTAAACCAGAAATCTTTCAGCACATGTCTTAATTCTGGAGTGAGGCAACTGCTGTGTTTGTTTTCAAAGGACTGTGCACGTACCTTCAAATCTAGGCGTGCAGCAAGCTGTCCGAACACGCTCCCTGAGAGAGCATCATCGTTAGGAAAAACGGAAGGAGGCTCAAATCCAGCTAACTCATCCCTTTCATCCTTTCCTCTCTCCGTAGGAATGCATCCTCTCCGGGATCATGTCAGTGAATGGCAAGAAAGTCCTTCACATGGATCGGAACTCTTACTACGGAGGGGAAAGCGCATCCATTACACCCCTGGAGGATGTGAGTACGGAGGCTGACACCCACCGATTGTGTCCTCCCCAGGCGCATAAAGGCGCCTTTATTTCAAGCTATCCTAGGGGTGGATTCGAAGTAATTACTCTGAAGGGTTTCCTTTGAGTAAGAATGTTTTATGGCACTTCCACACCAGATAATAGCGGGGGAGTAACCAGTGTGTATGTTTATACTGGGTAGATAGCTCTTGGTTTTTTGTAGTTCCCAGCTGAAATTCAAGCTTGGAAGTATAATGCCTGACAGCTGGATGTTAAAATTATTTGGATAAATTGTCACTGCCGCGCTTGCTGGCATTTGTTAGGCCAAAATTTGCCGCGTCCTCTCCGTGCCTTGACGTTCCGCTTGGTCCGTGAGCGCTTGCAGATGGATAGGTGCCACCTCCTTTGGTTACAGCTTGTGCCCTGGGATTGTGTAGCCCCTAAAGCTGCTGGTGTGGCTGATTAATTAGATATCAGGAAATCACTGCTCTCCTTGCTGCTTAATTGGGTTAAATATTTATATTGGAGAAAGTGATTTAAGTACAGGGAGGAGCCTGCGCTCTGCTGAAGGAAGCGTTTTGATCAGATTACCTTTAGCAATGTTAAACAGTATTTTGGTTCAGCAGGTCATAAATTCCCAAGCTTTAAGCTTTGGAGGAAGAAAGGCTGGATGTGCCTGATTCTTCCTCTAAGAAAATAAAATTCGAGCTCAAACGCTGGCCAAAAACTTGCTGTGAAGAGCTTATGTTCAGCTGAGGAGATGTGGGGGTGGAAAGTGTGTACGTGTGTGGGAGAAATTACACCCAGAGATATTTCCTCTGCTATAATAATAAGTTTTGTATTCTTTCCGAAGCTCTACAAAAGGTTTAATCTACCAGGAACTCCACCAGAATCTATGGGGCGAGGAAGAGACTGGAACGTGGACCTCATTCCAAAATTCCTTATGGCTAACGGTAAGCGAGCTGAGCTCCCAAATCCGTCCCGTAGCTCAGCCTGGGTTAGCGTTCAGTGCTGTAATCAAACAGCCCTTCAGCCGTCTCCTTGTGAACGTGTTGCGTTAATCAGAACGCTGCGGAAAGCTCACTCGAGCTGATCTGTGTGCGGTTATGCCAATTTTTTGGCTGTGGACCTTTCAGACTCCACAGATGGCTCCAGTGTGCAGCCACGGCACGGCTGGAAGGTTGGAACGGCCGTTTTCCACCGTCTCGCTCAGCGTTTGCGTTTCTAGCCAGAGTTACTGCCGTGAATCTGGACGTTGTTATTTTCCCAGGGCTTAGGAAGAAATGGTCGATTCCGTGGTGACTGTTAATCCCCTTTGTTCCTGTTTGGTGACTTGTAGACTCTGTCATCCCTTATTGACGCCACAAATCCTCGTTCTTTAATCTCTGTGTTCCTGTACTGGGCCAGGTCTTCTGGACCAAATCGATGGAGTGGTTATCGAGGCAAAAAAAAGTTCAGGGGCAACTCATTTTGCCAAATACCAACAACTATTAGACTCTCCTGTCCCCGAAGGACAAGGGGACAGGTGTAGTGCCGGTCTTGCCCAAGGTTAGTGCAGTGGAAGGCTTGAAAGATTCCAGCCAAGGTTTGGTTACTCTTGGCTTACTCTCAGCTTGCGCAGGAATCCCGCTGTGGTGTGTTTCTAAGGGACAGCATCCCTCTGGGGGTGTGACAGTGGGTGGGGACGGGTAAGTGGGCACAGTGACACTCGCTGCGTGCAAGCAAGGGGCTTATTTATGGTAAGCTGGTTGGAGGAAGAATGCAAGCTGTGGTAGATCTGAGGAGTGAGGATGAGGAGGAGCCGTGGTCCAAAGATGTGACCTTCCTTGTCATATTGAGTGCGAGATGGCTTTTACTCAGAGGACTGAAGGAAACCGCAGGAGTGACAAGGAAGCTGTTAATTGCCCGAAGGAAAGCCGTATAACTGTCTCATAATGCACTAGTGAGTGTCTGCCACACCCTGTCTGCTACACAAAGGTGTAAGAGCTGCGTGGGTTGAACACGGCGCTGCTGTTGAAGGGTTTGCTGTGTTGTCTGCCTCATGAGAAACTCTGTTCTCTTGGCTTCTGGCTACCGACCAGCTGGTTGACTTGTGCCAAACCTCTTTTCCAGGTCAGTTGGTAAAGATGCTGCTCTACACAGAAGTTACTCGCTACTTAGACTTCAAGGTGATCGAGGGAAGCTTCGTCTACAAGGGAGGAAAGATCTACAAAGTTCCTTCCACTGAGGCAGAAGCCTTGGCATCCAGTGAGTAGTTGCACCTGATTTGTTTCTTCCTGAGGTTATAAACCATGGCAAGGCAGGTCTGTCACCCGCTCTCGGGTGATTCTGTGCTCGAACAGAAAAGAAATCTTGACGCTCTTCACGTGGTGCAGTGTGGAGACTCCGTCTCCATAACAGCCTGTGTTTAGCGTAGGATTCTTCTGCGTCTCATTTGACTTCAAACACCACTTGGAGTGTGAGTCCAGGGCTTCCTGAGCCTTGAGTCAAGGTTTTCTTGGAGCTGTGAGATGGAGCCGGTCAAGCTGGTGGTTCTACGGCTCATCTGGTGAGAATTTGGGGAAGTGTTTTCCTTCCTCAAGAGGTTACAATTGGGGCTTTTGCTCCCAGCTCTGCCGTAAATATTCAATGTTGTGTCCTCGTTGGATGGAATTGTGTGTGTGAACAATGTTGTGTTCACCAGTGGGCAAATGGGAATGACTAATTCCGCCACGTGGCACTTAGCTCAGATCTTAATTGTTGCCTACTTAAATTTCACTTTTCAGATAAAACTACTCATCGTTCATAACAGAGTAGTAAAATACACCAGGAGCAGGCAGAGAGCAGTCCGTTAGCTTCAGATGCGGGATGTATTTAATAGAGTCTCTGAAAAGTCTCGTGATAAAGTGATTCCTGCAAATCAGGCTCCCGGGATGTACCTCACCTGTACTTTGGAGCCTTCCTCGTGGCGGATACTCCTGTTTGCTGTGAATTAATCGGTTGTTCCTTCAATTTGGCTGAATTATTGTGTTGTAAGCAGTCCCTTAAGAGACTCC
>VZTO01018862.1:0-62928 GCA_013400615.1 Syrrhaptes paradoxus
TTATTATATTTATTATATTTATTCGTCTGCTGTCCAAAACAGAACATTAAAACACATCATGATTGATTTTTGTTTTCTAAGGGACTATCTAAAACATTACTCCAACAGAATATCCTATTTTAAACATTACCTGGACAAGTTTACTATTTCCCATATGTTTTTGTTGAAAACAGCTTGCAAAGTCTCACATACTCTGAGTAAAGGCTTTGTGCCAAAGATGGAATTAACCCATTAGTCATTTAATAGTTAAAGGTGACTGTTACATGAAATCTATAAATCTCTGTGAGATATTTCAGTTCAGCACTCGTTATTGGCTGCTTTTATGGTGCCAGTAAAACATAAATGGAGAAAACTGTGTACCTTCTCAGGCCAGCTGTCCATCTCACACACAAAATGAGGAAAGGAACTGTTTTGACCATCTTTGATGTTAAAAGTGAGGGAGGTTAACCTAGCTTTCAGCATTCACTGGAAACAGAATCATGGCACCTGAATTAGGACCGTCATGTCCCTCAGTAATCCGTGGAAAGAGAGGGAAAGAGAAGCTGATTTACCACCTTCTCAGAGAAGTTCAGCCAACCTCTCTCCCTACCTGTGGGCTATTACTGACCTTCCTGAGGGACCTCAGTCTAATGCCTGAAGTGTCCCAGGATAAACTTGGATCAGTCTGTCTGTACCAGACCTTGCTCTTCTGTGTGCATTGGTATCTGGCTTTCCCATGTCCATCCTGTGACAGCTCATTCCCATGTGGTCAAATCCTCTTCTCCTAGCAGGTATCTTATGGCTGTGCTGGCCTGAGAGGGAGCTTATCAGAATATTGTGATTTATGTATACAAGTTTTTTGTTCAGCATAATGGAAGTAAACACCTGTCCTGACTCTATTTAAAAAAAAAAAAAAAAAAGTTGGAAATTCCAGTTTGCACTTTCTGCAGAGTACATGTGAGAAAACTGAATCTTTCTTACTAGGTTGTATTTCATTCTGCCGTTCTTGATACGTCATTAATAGAAGTTTACTAAGGAACAATATTTTTGCTTTTTATCCTTACAGGTTTTCCATGTTCTCCCTTGGCTTCTGTATATTACATAGCTTTAAAGATAACTTTCAAAAACTGTCAAGTACATCCTTCCCTACTGGTAGAATTCTAAGCCATTTAGGGTTAGTATCTAGTTATTGGTTAATTATTATAACTGGAATTACACAGCCAAAATTTCAGATCAAACTGGATGTACTCAAGGTAGGCTGAGTCCCCTGAAAGTTGAAAAACAATGGAAAATGTGAGTCAAACATGTGAGGCTATTTGCATTAATTCTGCGGGCAGACCCGACTTTGTGAATGTACAGTGGCACTGACCTGTTGTCATTATTTACATCTTTCCTTTGTGATTTCTATCATTATCTATTATTTAACTTTGTTTCTAGTGAAAAAAATTGTTTTATTTTGAAGAATCCTGAAGGACTTTGCTAAATGAATAATTCATACTGTCTTGTGTATATCCAATATTTTTCTGTGCATGAAAAGCAAAAGAAAAGAAAATGGTAAGAAACCTCTAATGTTGGCACTGAAAATACCAAATGTTTAGCAGCAAATGTAGCCAGTAGCTGAGGTCAGCAGATAAAAACTGCTACTATAGGTAATGTCTTTGGAAACTGGGTTAGGGAGAACTTAATTCCCTGAGCTGGAATTTGGCCATGGCATCCATCTGTCTCTAAGTTTGCAAAAGGCAAACTGGGATCTTTGAAGACTATAAGGTGCTGAGGGCTATTGTGTTTCATTCAAGCTTTTACTGGTAATACATTGATGAAATGTAACAGCATAAAAACATGGGGGAGCTTTTTGATGTAAATTCACACAGTTGTACAGGTGTGTTTGCATATAGGGTGAGAGGAGAGGCATGTACTGTATTAATGAGCTTTTAAGCGTAAATGTATTTGTACAATCTCCTTGCAAATAAATACTAATTTAACTCCCCTATTTTGCTGATGTTTGAAGGATGTATGTACCATCCTAGTGGTCCCACCCTATCTGTGTTTTAATCATTCTTTTACAGTCCAGTGATTTTCCTGATATTGCAGTTAATACTCTCATACAGTATGGATTTACATGATGGACTAAATTAAGCAGAAGGACGCCCCCAGGAGCAGCACATCCACCACCACTGTTGTCACCAAAGGCAAAGCTGCTGCCCATCTCTTTGGCTTCTTTTGTAGGCTTTTAAGAAGTGATTTGTCAGCCTTGTATGCATATGGTAAGATTAGATCGAAGTGCTAAATTAGTAGATAACAAAAATACAGAATGCTGGTTACTTACATTCCACTTGTATCTCTACTAAAATCCCAATAAAAATGACAAGCATAATGAATTTTCATTTAGATCATACATACTGATTTGATATTAGACATCTGGATGGTGCTTATTTAAAAGAGCACTCTCTTGCCACTAATTTTAGGAAGTATGATTCATGTCAGTAACAACATGATTTTCCATCCTGGAGCAGTCTGTAAGAGCTCCCAGGAGGGTTTACTTTAGTTCAATATTCATAGATGAGCTAACCCTTGTAGAAAAGCTCGTCTGATTTTTCTATTTACATTTCAAATAATTCCATGGAATTGTGTGGGAGCAAGAGAATTGTCTGCTGAATGCTGATGGATGCAATAATACTAATAATAATATCATTAGCAGTGCTTTAGGAAAAAATAGATCACACAAGTCTGCATGTGCCTTATTCTATAAAATCCTCTAGCTGTATATTTTTCCTTCATTTTACAAAATGTATATTGCTATTTTAATTTGAAAAGAGAATGCCTTCCCATCCAGTCTGTTGTACGGCATCTTCCATAACACAAACACCACATTTCCCACAGTGAAGGGGGATGCATGTTCATTTTACCAGACTAATATTTTTCTCTATGTGCTTGAGCTGAGCTTTTGTGATAAGTACCCTCTTCTAGGAAGAAAGACATTTGCTCTGTAAATCAGAAATGACAGTTAATAATAGTACTGTGAGACAGGGAAGAGAAAGAGGGGAAATGGAGATGAACTCTATGCTATGGAGGGACTATAGTTTCTCTTTACAGCCCTGGGAATCATGATCTAAGTTCTTTGCCAATGAGTTCAGCTCTGTTGCCCGTAGGACTTTTTTGCAGGTAGATAGTGACAAGCTTGCCTTAATGTTTTAGATAGGAGAAAAGCTTCTTTTCATTTTATTGTGGGTCTGAAGGAGGAGAAAGAAATAGTTTTATTCTTATTTGTTCTTTGTTTTATATCCAGGTGGCATTCCCAGTCAGTTTATGAGAGGAGTTTGTGAACCCGTGTTTTTTCTAGTCTTCAGGCTTTGTAGTTCCACAAGATGGTGCCTACAACTCAAATTAAAATGGAAGTATTTCCCCTTCTCTTCAGTTCTTTGCTGTTAAATCTTGAATGAGATCCAGTGTTACTGTGGGGAGTACTTGCATGCTGCAAACTACAGGATATTTGTTAGACAGCATGAAAAATCCAACTGAACTTAAAGCATAGGTACTAAAGTAAATTAGTAAAATGCATTAGTTTTCCCTTTTGATTGTGTTTGTTGCTTTAATTTATAGAGTAGAATAACTTATAATGCCTGGTAATTAAAAATTAGAGTCCTTAATAAATTATTTGGGAGTTGGGTCAAATTTTGTATTCAGATTCGTAGGTGCCTTACTCTAACTTTGAGCAGAAGTGGTACATGTCCAGATTTGTGCAGTCTTTATTTATTAATGGGAAAAAAGACATCATTTACTTAGTAGTTATACTGCTTTGTGTCTCAGGAGCGTGTTACTTTTGTATTCCTTTTTTCTGAAGCCAGTAAAATTCAATTGATGAGGTCCATGGCTTCCTTTTGTTTTAAATTCAGGACCAACACTGTTCTCTGCAGTTTTCAGACCAGCAGATATCTGTCTGCATGTTCAAATGTATTGGACTGACAAATATTTTTATAGATATCCAACAAACATGAACTCTGTGTGTGTGCACGTGCAGAAAATTGATTGTCTAAACATGCAAATGAGTGTTACTTCTCCTACCATTACAAAAAACATAGGTAAGTTATTGGAGAGATGACTTTATGCAAAACAAAAATTGGATCAGTGATATACTTTTAATGTGTTTTAGATGTCTTTTAAAAACCTCATTAAAGCCTTGGCTCATCCAAGGTGGCCTCAGCATGATTACAGCTTGTTAGCCACTGCCCTGGAGAGAAGAATTGGGAAATGCAGGAAAACTATTGGACTCTGGGATTATTCACAGAAGGTATAGAAACAGAATTGATGGTTTGTCCTGGCAGTTCATGGGACATTTTCAGTTAGTAAAATCCAGAATGCTGTTTGGATGCAATAATAATTTTGGAGAAAGCTCTGGGCTGCAATATAAAATACTGCATACTAAAATTATGTTAAATACCAATGTCTGCTAGGGGGAGGGGCAGAATTAGGAAGTGCCATCTTTGTGTTCTTCATGAAGTTTTAATTGCTCATGTCTTGCTCAGATAATTAAAAAAATTTATGGAAAAATAGGAAGCTCTTGTCTGTGGAACTATAATGTACTTGCCAAAGGAAATTTTAATTGAGGTTGCTGGGAAAACATCTTAAATGCTTGATTTTATCTTTTTGTTGCATTTTCATTTATAAAATTCTAGAGATTTTTGTATTCCAAGGAAAAATAAAAGACTATTCTATATTTTGAGACTTTAGCCATTTGTTGTCAGCAAAATTCAAACTCCCAAAATCAGAGTGCACACTCCTGCTCCTACCAATGCGGGCAGACACGTTACACACCCTACAGGGTTCCTGCCCCAATGTTGTTGGGACAGCACTCAGGAGGGTCCCCATCTACACAGGCAGTGTGCAGGGTGCCACCCTTCCCTGTGATGGCTCCTCTTGAATTCCCAGCACAGTGAGCCAGTGATGCTGCTTCAGTGGGGCCAAAGCTCCCTTAAGTGATTTTGTATACAATTTTTGTTTTGCTAAGGCAGATAGATAACTAAGGGAATATGACAACTTCTTAAATGATTGGATTGTCAACTGAAATTAAATAGGATTTTCATCAATCCAAAAAGGTATCTCTGTATCAGTGAGTTTTGAGATCTGTAAAATAATTTGTAATGGAAAAAGATATTCACTACCCTAAATATGACAGCTGCTTCCTCCTCCATAATGCAGTGTGAACACTAGCTAGTTTGTCCTGCTAAGGGACTGCTTTTTCATAAAGCATCATGTAGGTAATACAGATATAAGAAGTACTACTGCTATACAGTAATTTTAGAAGCCCTGTGAAAGCTACTTAACAGATAAGAAATAGCAGTTCACAGAGAGAAAGGAAGTGTGAAAGCTAGCTACAGTACTAGCTACAGACTTCAAGGTTCTCCCAAGGAAAAGAAATGCAATGCCAGCTAAGCAGGTTAGAAAAAAACACCACAATATGGCCATGTGTGTTGTTGTAATGACTGCATTATTCATGCAGCCACTCCAAGGTGTATTTGTGCATCTGCTCAAAATGTTTGGTGTAAAGCCAGATACTGGAAGCTTTATGAACCTATTTCACTGTCGTAGCACAGATTACAGCTAAGCAAGCCACAGCAAAACCCAGTAATATTCTAACCTCATGTAGTTTGAAATACATTTTCGTAAGCGTAGCCTGACTACCAAATACAAAGTGTGGTGCATATGAGTTAAGGCACTGCAAAGAGAGCTACATAACTCCTTCATGGAAACCTTTAATAGTTGTTACTCTTGTATTTTGCATATAAAGATAGGAAAATGCACCCTAAATTTTTGAACATATCTTAGGAGAGCTGCTTTACCATACATTCAAAATTCTCTTGATCTTAAAATACCTGCAATATAGCTGGAAAGCATTGCACTACAACCCAGTATAATCCACTATCTAGTTGCTATACATCTTGAGAGCTCTATCTTTGGGAACTATGCATCCTGCAGTTTCCTCCTGCTCTCTCATCCATAATTCCTAGGAAGCCATATAAGCATTGATGCAGTTTCTGAAGCTGTCCTTTTCTCTTCCTTTGTAGTTCTAATGCAACTTCAGAAAGCATCTGTCTTAAATGTGGCCAGCATCTCATATGTAATACACATAAAGGGACACAAAATCAGTAGCAGTGCTTCAGGGACAGGATTAGTATTTAGCCATGCTGTCAGCAATAGCTACAGTGAGAATGGAGAGACATTTTTACACATCTGTGGCAACAAATGTAAGTCCTGTTTGGAATGCAGTTTGCACAGCTGTCCTCATCTGCCAGCAGCATGTCAGAAATTATGAGATAATTTTTTATTAATTTTACTAATTTTGCTCTGTTTTGGGGAAATTCCTGCATAACCTCAATGGAGAAGAACGTTTACCCTTTCCTGCTGTAACACAGCTGAATGCTTTCCATGTTCTTGTAAAGCGCTGTTGCAATAACAAAGTTGAGGCAATGTGACTCTAGTCTTCCCTACCTAAAATTTGAGGAAGAAAAGGTTGTGGAAGTTTCTTGTATTGATACCCAGACATTTCAATATGGAGTTAAATCTGAGAGACATGTTTCCACCTGATCAGAGCACTGACCTCTTAGAATCTGGAAGTTCAGTGAATTGTATATATTATTTTATGGTTTGTCCACACCTTAATTTTATGTCATGTAATAGCTCAGAATGAAAGTTGAGTACAAGAAATCATTTGAGATTTTGCTGTGGTTAGTTTGAAAAGGGACAGTGCACTTAAGATTGTGTAGCTCATGGTGCTTTCTCCTTGATGCATGTTTTCTTTGAAAATAATAGTGCTTTATGAAAGGAAGGTGATAGGGAAGAACCTACTAAACAGACCACTTACTGGAGGCTGAAGCTAGGTTTTGGTCATTTTCCATGACAAATACAGGTTAATATTTTAATTGGGAACAGTACCCTAAAATTGTGCATGGTTACACAATATATAGCAATCTTTTGGCCATTGCTGAATAGCCTAACACTCAGGCTATGTTTATATTGAGACTGAGGATCACTTTTGAGTGATGCTGAAATCAAACACTCATTTTTCTTTGATTGGCTTAATTTCATTGTAGCTTCTTATTTTTATACTATTGTAATGATTATGAGAAATTTTAAACTTACAGTTTTCCTTGAAAGTCCTTCCAAAGTGTAACTGAAGAAATTTTAGAGTACTTTAAAATGCTAACTCTTAAACGACAAAAGGTTCAGCAGTCCTGACAGTGCCTGCTGCACAACAACAAGCAGGTTGTGGTCTCGTGTGAGCAGCATGTTGTCCCATAGTGTCTCTAGGCAGGGCTCAGGTTGACTTTACGTGGCTGGGGACCTGTGTTCAATGTCGTCTTGTTTTAACCTTCTACTGCCTTTGAAGTTGAGTGTGGTTTGCCTGCAGGGGAGCTGTAATGCTCCTGTATCTCACAGAATTGTTAGGAAGAGGTTTGGGTGTGGTTTTAGGGGCTCCCTTTGTCTACCTTCATCCACAATCCTCTTTGCTCATCTCTTCCTGCCAATTTCTTGTTTTTATTCTAGTTTTTGTCCAGTGTTCTTAAACTCTACATGTGTTAGAATCCCATCACTTCATAGGCAAGCTATTCTCATGTTAGTTTTCTTATTAATGTTCTACCTTACATTTGCACATGATTTTACAATGTAGTGATTTGGCCATAGTCTATACATTGGAATGAGTAACAGGCTAAGTAGCATACAGTAGCCTTGGTCATAATACTGCTCCATTTAATTGTCTCCACTGCATTTGGGAACAGATTCAAAGGATTAGTTATAGTTAGTTCAGTGGCTCTGTTTTTCTTTTGTTATATAATGTCCTGCACCATCTCTAAATAAAGATTAGGAAGCCACTATACTTACATGATATCTGTGTTAGGTTACCTTTATTGCACAGGGCATTGGACACCTCATATACCCTGCGTCCTGTGGTAGGATACATTTGCTTATTGCTCTTGGTATTTAAGTCTGTTTTCATTTGAGTTGTTCCTTTAAGTGGTCTTGAAGAATGAGAAAAGTCAAGATGTAAAGTCAATTATTTTGTTCATAGTGAGGAGGTTTTTTGGCTCAGATCTTGCAGAGACAGTCAATTGTCAGGTATCCTGCACAACTACCACTTTTGCAGTATTGCTCTTGGAATGCATTGTATGATAGAAATTTTTTCTTCTGTGCAGAAGCCATGTCTGAGCATTTTTAAACCATCTGGCAGTTTTGTGGCTTCATATTGCAGTTATGTTCAGAATAAGCCTAAAAGACAGACAACAGAGAGAGGGAGTGTTTGGAATGGCTTATTTGCCAGCAGTCACATTTCTGGTGCTTAACTCAGCTTTAGGATGAAATACTTTGCTGTTGTCACCATGAATCTTAATGATTAATTCTTTTCTCCTGGCAATCCTGGAATATTGAACATTGCTAGAAATAGGATTCAGACTAAGAGAGAGACAACTTTTTGTCACACACATCCCATATAAAAATGGGCAGTATACTTTATGTAACATTCCTCTGATACTTTCAACTAGTTTTTTTGGTATATTCTTAAAAAACTGGAAAAGTTATTTCTGAACATTTCATTATTTTTCTGTACTGTGGTGCAATAATAAGGTTAGCATATGATTTTTATTTCCCTATGTATTTTTACATACCTTCACACCTCTGGAGACCATCAACAGCCACTGGTTTCACTAGCCTGCTGCTATTATTTTCTGTTAACAAATAGAACTTCCATATTTAGTGAAAATGTTGAGCTCTGTTGTTCAGACCCAAGGAATCTCTATTTTCTATAATCCTCTGCTCCAGTGAAGTATATCAAAGGAGGAGTAAGCCAGTTGCTGCTTTCAATTTGTACAAAATCCCAATTTTCAGCATGACTCGGAAAAAGATGCATGGCATGCAGCAAGCCATCTGATTAATCATCAGATAATCTGCAAACATCAGCAATGCTTCAAGATGATATAGGAAGATCTGATATCATTTCTCCTTGTGCTTTCCATATATAGTTCTTTGTCCTTGCTCTTCCCCCTCATCCCTGTAAGAGTTCATGTGAGGTCTGTGGTTTGACTAAACGTAAGGCTGCCTGGAGTCTCTGGCTTTTGGGTTTTCCCTTCCTAATTGGCTTTTACTAGTTATTTTTCAAGCATGACGGTGTCAAGTCAATTTGCTCAGGAGTCAATCATGTGGTTTTCATCATGATGCTTATGAAAGTGTTTCTTCCAGCTTGCAGCTTTATTAGCTTAGTTATTTCCAAAAGCTTGTCGAGGTGCTGTCCATAGCAAATCAATGACATGGGTGTCTTCTAGGTGATCAGTGGGATAGAAGGAAATCTTTAACGAAGCCAAGGTCTTTTAGCAGGCTTAACTGAGGCTGCTTTTCTTGGTGCTTGCAGGACTGCTGATCTCTTTAGTTCTGTATGATTTGAAGAGTGCAGAGGGTCTTGACAGCAAGAATTTGCCTCGATAAGTATTGTTTTAAGCTCCATTTTCACACAGCAACTGTTTGTGGGATTTCTGCGATATTGTGTCAGTGGCTTTGCAAACCCTTCTCTAGGATACATGTAGAAGATGCACCTTTTGCCATGTAGAGGCAACGTATTAGAGGAAGAGAAATTGCTAAAGTCTCAGTGGTGAAAGCCTTGAGTGATGTATGGTCCATTTTGGACAGGAAGTTTGGGTTAATGTAACAGTCTGTATTGGTTGGGTTAATCTAACACTTGGTTGCAGTTGCTCCTGTTACCAAGAGACAGGGTTATTCTGGGGGAGAGATTGCTGATGTTTTAGCCCCAAGGTAGCTGGAAGTTAAAGGAACTTTATAAACTGGGCATGAAAATCACAGCTAATGGATGAAAAAGAAATAAAAAGTGCTCTTCCAGAAAGCTTGAGATGATTAGCAGGGCAGACTGGAAATATATAACCTACTCTGATATCTTAAGGGAACAATACAGGGTTAAAAATGGAATTTGAAGCGGTTTTGTAGATAGCAGTTCAGATGCTTTGGGCATACCACTCATACCACATGTGTCGGTTATTTTAGTTCGTAATCCTGAGAGTCCCTTGCCCTGCTATTGAAAGCAGCATATACTGGGGAGGCGAACTGCTGACGGTGAGGTAACAGGAGCTGTTGAGGATATTGACAGAGTAAACACTGCAGCGCTTCGATGTGTGTCTTTCATGGGCATTTTGAATATCTGTAACATACTGAATTTCACAGGTCACAGCAGGGCTGGCTTCAAGTCATGGTGTTTTGAAGTGTTTGGAGACCTCTGAAAAATTACTGCAGGCTATCCTTCAAAAGTGATCGCATTTCAGTCTTTGAGGTTTGATCCTAGCTACCGCAGAGGAAGAATAGCATGAGACCATAGGCTTCCTGTTCACTCATTTGAAAAGCCTTTGAAGATAAATTCTAAGTATCTTGTAGCAGAAGTTACAGGTTTTCCTTTTTTTAGTTCTGCTGAGCTTTAGATTATTTGGCATGATGGCAGATGAATATTCTTGTCAAAGTTAGAAAAAAAATAATGGGAGATTTTACAGATTTTGTAGATAATTCTATTAGGGAGCAATAGATTATACAAGAGTATAAAGCAAATTTTCTGGGGGAAAAAAAAGTGTATATATCTTTGTCTTGCTGTGTGACCTCAACTTAATTCATGTTTGGAGGATTGTTTTCCTATCCTTATTTTATTAAGTATATTTAATATTTTTTTTATTATTGAAGGAGAATGTATTCTTCATGCTTCTGATTCTGTGGATGTTTCGGCAGATGAGCTGAGCTGGCAGTATTTGAATGGCAGTATAGCAAACAGATGATTTTCTTGATGGATGGTGGTTGAACACAGATTAAAAAAAAATTTACACAAATGATGCTAATCATCATGGTATTTTATGACTAGGAAAGGATTTTTTCCTATGCCTGTATATTCGCAGTGTCCACAGTTTTAGCAGTTAAAGTACAAATTAGTAAATGTGCATTTTCTCTTGGTAGTAGCTTTGTAAAAGCCTCATAGCTATCCATAGAGGTGAAGAATGTAACATGTTTGAGATGGAGTTTCTTAGATGGAAAGAAGGGAGAAGCCCTGTCTGATGAGCTTCACCATGCCTCCCTAGCTGTATGCAATATGCATCTTTTCTGGCTTTGCACATGAACCTATGGCCTGCAGGTCCCAGGGAACTGTCTTGTGTGCATCTGCTTGTTGTATGTAGCTTTTGCAATGTCTGCACTTGAACTGCTGTTTTAAAGGCTCAGTTGTGGCATGTGCTGGCCGTTATTTTAATTACTAGACTAGAATTTTAGAAAATGGTATTAAATATTTAGACGCTACCTCTGGTTTCTGTGATATAAGAAGTTTCTAAAACTGAGGACCCTTCACAGGTGTAAGTTGCATAAACACACATCTGTACTGATGCTATTTGTCAACCTTCTGCTCTCTGAAAATGGGTGCCTGAAATACCACAGAGTTATAAATCCCCTGCTCTGGTGGGCTTCAACTTACTCTTCAGCTTTCCAAACTGTCTGAAATGTCATCCACTGCAGTTTCAGAATAAAAAAAATCCTATTTCTTACTGCAAAATCTGGATCAGTAACTCCAGATTATGGTTTAAACTATTTCAGCTCATCTTTCCAGTTCTTGGGAAGATATTTGTATTGTTTGTATCTCACGTCAAATCATGTTTTCTGCTGAATTCCGCCATGTGTTGCTTTGTTTGCAAGTTGCTTCCAAGCCAGTAATCATAAGCACTCCATCTGATTGCAGAGCAGTGATAATGCAAAAGGACGTTTCCACTATTCTGTTTAAAAGAATCCTCCATCTGTACCAAGTCTGCCATTTTAATGAGATTGTAAAGATTTTGTTGTTTTTTGCTTTTTCAAATAAAAAGAAGGAGATTGCTGAGATTTTTTTTTCCCCCTTGCATATCTACTCATTATGTGATTGTATCCAAGGCCCTTTATCTTCCCCAAGCTGAGAATGACTATAGAAATTTGCTGTTCATGTAATTCAGGATGCAAAGTAACACAAGGATCATGAGAATCTTACCCAAAGTCTGTAACAAATTTATTTTGTCATTAATATCAAGCCTTTCCTTTATTACCCTTTGTTAATAGTGTGCATGTGAGAAATCATCCTGAATGCTATAAAACTGAATCACAAGGTTAAAAAAAAGATAGTGTCACTGTGATTTATGACATGAGTCTTCAGTAATCAGAGCTGAATTGATGGATGTGAATCTGCCGAGATGACTTTTTGGTGCTGGCAGATTTTAATTTTTCTTTGTGTTTTTCTTTTGTAATTCTGACTGTTCCTCTTTTAAGATTAATGGAGAAAGAATTGGGGAGTTTCTCTTGTGGGAATGTCACAACCTAACCAGGACAGTTTTGTGGAGATTAATAGGGAATGGTCTGGGTCAATCATCCACCGATCTCATCATACTAATGTGAATTTGAAAACCCAGCAGCCAGTGACTGGAAAAGCAAAGTAGCTCTGGCAGAATAAATGAGACATCAATGGGTAGAGGAGGGCAGTCTCGGAGAAGCTCCTGGAAGGAGCAGGCTATCCCCCAGACCCTGCTGCCACTGTCCGTAGGACCTGGACTGCCTAGGGAACAATTGGCACAGCCGAAAAATAAAACAGACACATGCAGAGACTGTGTTAACTCCTTTTCTCTAAAAACTTTGTTCCTCCTTTCCAAATAAGTGCTAATTCAGCTTTAGGAGAGCTCTCGGCATGCCAGTTCTGTGTAACCAGTCACTAACCCCCAACAGGGACTTGCAGTTCAGTGACACCCAGTGGCGTGAGGACACCACCCCACAATGGGCTTTATCTTCTGGATGGCTCTTGTGAGTTTCTATAAAACTGCCCAGTTTACTCATTTTATCTACAAAAAGAACTGTTCTACAAGTTTCAAAATTCATTTGATTCCTTTGAATTCCATTACAGAAATCAACATATTTCCTTTCTCCTTGTTCTCAAGCACCTTTTCAAGGGCAAAAGGAGGGTATTCAGGCACCTGGTACTTAGAGCCAACACCTCTTCAGTTAGAAACAAAAATTCAGTCACTGGATAGTAATGCTGTGCTTTTGGGTTTCTAGAACTGGGATGTTTCCTTTTATTGTTTTGAAATTATAGTTTTCAGTCCTCAAAACAAATAGTAACACTAAATCAAAATTCAGCTTTAGAAATTGGATATTTTACGATACTATGTGTTGTTGTGGCAGCTTGCAATAATGACATTGCCAAGGTAACTATGGTGCAGGTGATTGAAATCTCTGCTGCAGGGAGCTCTGCGCAGGTATGTCAGTGAGGTAAATTCATTTAAAGTGACCTGGTCATCATCTTGCATTTAAATCAAGGTGGAAGGCTCCTCCACCCCTGTAGACAACTGTTAACTTCCCTGTGTTTAGTCAGAAGCAGAAGTGGGTCTTAGTCATAGATACTATCATGCCATAAGCAAAATTGTGCAGAAGCAGAAAGTAGTTGTTAAAATAGTGTGCATCATCAGTGATATTAATGATGTCATTTCAAGCTAGATCACCTGAGTCACCTGAGGCTACAATATTTATTTAGTGATACACTGGGGCCTCCAATTTTGTACCTTCTCAAAGATTTTACATAGATGATTAGCAACAAGTCCTGCATTATGACCCAAAAGCATGGAGCTACTAGTTGGCAACTAGGCTCTAGTCAGTGCAAACATGGAGAAATGTTTATTGAACTTTTAAAATTATCCTTATACTATTTTACATATAAATTATTTCCTTTCATAGACAAATGAGACATTGGGCATATCTTGTCTGACAAAAATAATAGCCCTTGATTCCCCACCCTCCTTACCCTTTGTTGTTCTTCTATACCAGTGAATATCTGTGCGCAGCTCACGTGTGTGAGGTGAGATGTGTAACAGGCAAATGCACTGCCCGCTGCACAGGTGCTTTTGATGAATTGAATAGATGTCAATACTCTCATTCTCAGAAGGTGGAGATTCTTTAAAGCCATTCCTACTGTAAGTAACTGTAGGGGATCATGCAAAAAATTCCTGTTGCTGGCAATAGCTTCCATTGAAAAAGGAGGAGATGTGCTTTACTGAAATCGTGAAACTCTCTCTGAGCTTCCCTCTGAAGCAAAATGATTTTGCTCTTGGTGCTACTTTTAATCTCGCTAGGTTAGGAATTTGAAGTACATAGAGAGCAACCTTTCAGTTCAGGAAAATAGCCTCTAGAACCAACAACACAGATCTATCATAATTAGTCATCAGAAAATCTGAATAAATATAAATATAATATAAAACCATGGAGTGGGAGGCAGGCATATGTGGTATTCAAAACACACAGAGTGTAAAACAATGTTATTGTTGCCTTTAGAAATAGTTCAAAGTAGTCTACATTAGAAAGAGCTGATAAGCAGAATGACAAAAGCTTGTTTCATGAGTGATTCCAAGCAGCAGTAGTTTTCTGGTCAGCTGATGCTGCAGCTATTTTGGGTATTCCACAGATCATGATTACATACACGGGGAATGATTGGAGGCAGCAAATATGGTAAGTGAGCCAGGAATCCTGGGACACACTCCATTAATAGTATTACAATCACTTGTCCTTTGCCATTTAAATAGCCAAGGGAAGTCTAACAAGTGACTGTGCTTAGTTCTTAAAAAAAAAAAAAAAAAAAAAGAAAGAAAGAAAACAATTTCCTGGGGCTGCTATTTTTAGCAATGGTGCAGTGTTCAAAGTATTAACTAATTGAGTCATCAGGTTTCTTATCTGGCCACAGAAAATGGCAGTGGAAGAGGGAGAATGCTTTCCAGAACAAGTAAGCATTTGTGAATTCTGAAATAAGAGTGAAGTCTGCATATTGAGTTTCTTGTATTGGTGTTTTAAGTCTGTCTTTGTCTGAGATGAGGCTGGATGTAGGAAGAGGTATGTTTTGGCTTGTTTGGTGCGTTTTATGTTCTGATGGTTGGATTGTGATGTAGGCTGAGGCAACATTCAAATAGTATATGGAATTATTTGTTCTCTCTCTCCTTACCAATGGCTACATTCCATTCAGGACACTCTGTAGAAAACGCGGATAAAAATTGCAGAAACATCTTATAATGTTTTGTTCTGTGGTCAGGACCTTAAGTAACCTGACCGTACATAACAATTTTGTTCACTGAAATGTTTTAGCAAATCTCTCATATTTTGAAATACATGCTTTTAAGGTGTATTTATCAAATAACACACCTCTTCTGCTGGCAATCCATAGTTCAATTAAACTTCAAAAGGAGCCTGCTGTAGTGCTAGTAGTATGCCAGTAGTGACCTGTAAGGAGCCACCCGTATCACTCTTACTCTCAGGAATAGTCCCAGTGACCTCCAAGGTGCTCCCTGTGTGATCTAAAAATTCCTCAAGTGAGTAAGCTGCAGTGACATGACGTCCTTGTACTCTGTGAACTAGGCTCTGAGGTTCTTCAATAGCTTGAATTATTCACATCCGTTAAAAAACACAAAGTTAAAACAATTGTTCTTCAGAATGCTTTACTGCAGGATTTAAATAACAGGTTCCTACAAAAGTGTGGTATCATGTTATTAATACTGATGAGTGCCAAGCTTTCTGGAAGTGTCGATTAATGGTGGCATTATTTTCAGTTAACGATATTACTGATGGTAGCACCCAGCAGTTTGCTAGCTAGTTTCCATGTCAGCAATGACTTTGTGCTCTGAAAAAATGCTGCAGTGAGTTCTGTAAATGTGTATGTTGTTGTTTACTTGCTCTCAACACAGGACTGGGTTGTTCCCTGTTAAAAACCGTCTTTGAAACTCTGTTTTCTGATGATGCTGTTTTTATTCATAAATTAATTTCCACCGGTAATTTCAAAACTATAAAAACATTTATTTTGGGGATTTTCTTTATGAAGCAATTTCTTGTAAGAGAAGGTTTTGTTAGGTTCAGATGTTTTATGGTACTTGATTAAACTTTTTTTTTTTAGTACTGAGAATATTATTTACTCTCTCCTCATTTTTTTAGCACAATAATATAAATCTTCAGGGTGATAAATGTCTTTGATACTTTATATGAGCCCCAGTAGTACAAAACTTGTTGCGGTCCTGCTGGTTTCTGCATGCAATGGTTTTAAGAGTAGAGCAAACTCAAAATCTCACTGCCCTTAAGCTGTGGCATTGATGTGCGGGTCCGCGGTGTGCTCTGCCCCTCTGTGTTGCAACAGAATGGTATTTACTCTTGCTTTATGGGGTTTTGTTACAAGTTGCATAGAAACTGGTCTTTCTGCTAGTATATACATGATTTATTGAAGGTGTAGTAGCTATTTGAAATGGATGAGCAATGCAGAGGGGGTAAAGTATGTAGTTTTGCTTTTTTTTCTTGCTGATGTTGCTTGTAGTAAATTCTGTTTTGTTTCCATACATCTTTTAATCTCCTAGGGGTTGCCAAGCAATGTTTTAGGTGTAAGGAGAAACAAGCTCTACTTCACTGCCTGTTTATCTTGTAGATTTGCTATTCAGAAGTGATACTTTAATTAACATTGTATAGTGATGTCTTATTCTATCATCAGCTGCTAGGTGAGATTACTATATAGGGCTGGTAGGCAGTATCACTGTCCATAACTTATTTCTGTAAGCATGTAATAAACTGATCTTCACTTTAATGCTTAAACTAAAAACTAATTTTAAATCTGTGTTTATTAAAATAGTAAAGGTAAAGTCTTTTAGCCCAGTTTAGAAAATGTTAATTCATTAGTGAAATATCATTATTTTCTTTGATTAAACAATTATGTCTTTTCCAAACATATTTCATTCTGATGCTAAGAAACAGTGGACTTTTTCAGATGAAAATAAACTATGAAGTCTGGTTAAGGTGAAACAAAATGTTCATTTAGTTCTGTTATTTTTATTTTTGTCAAAAAAAATCAAATTAGAAGTCCCTCCTGAGACGTTCAGATCATCACTGTTCTTTACAGAAATTCCGACTCTATAGTGGGCAGTGACACTGAAAGCAAGTTAAGTACTAGTTCAGTTCTGTAACTGAGAAGTGACTGTGTGAAAATGGCACCATCTAATCTGCAGTGATTTATCTGTATATTTGGTAGAATTTTTTTCTCACTTTAAGAATAAAGCTATGTTGTGTTTTCTTTCCCCCTCTGTTCATCTCAAAGACCCCATGTGGCTAAGATTGTTCTCACTGTTACTATTTTCGTCTTGTTTGTACCTGCAAACTTTGATCCTAGCCTTGCCCCAGTGGTGGTTTACACTCCTCCTTTGGTTTCAAAACAGAATCTTGCATTTAGAGTCAGAACTTGATTCTAGTTTAAAATTCTTGGTAACTATTTTAGGGTTCTGATTTGTAGTTTTTGCGCACAGATTTTGGTGCTTGGGCAGCGAAAAGCAATTTTCCCATTGGAATCTGAGCCAATACTCAAACCTGGAACATGTGGAATGAGGAATAAAACACTTGTAAACTAATTTACATTTGCTGTGTACACCACTGAATGCATTTCATCTGGACAGCCCCAACAAATGCTATCACAGAACTTTCCCTGCCATTGCACAAATTTGTGACCATGAATGTCGGTGTTTACCCATGGAGGAGCAGAAGAAAGGGGGTGCTGGGAAGTGTGGAGACTGGTGGCTGTCATGCTTCCAGGCCCCCTGCTCTGTGCAGGCCACACACGGCTGTTGCTCACATCATACCACATCACATCCAGGACAAAGAAGACAAGTTTTCCTCAATGTTTCTAACAGTAACAAACAGCAGTGTGTGTAACATCTGTTCTGGTTTGCTCTGCCTTGCCTCTGTGGTTTATAGTGATGTGGTGGATTACAGCATGGGTCTGGAGTTACTGGGCCATGTCCACAAGAGCAGAATCAAATGGAAAACAAGATATGGCAGGTTATGGTCAGCAGGGAAATTCAGCTCCTGTAGAACATTTCCAAGCCAACACAGCCCAGAGTATTTACTGATGGTATTCTCTAGACCAGGATTAAAATTGTCTTCTAGCAGTTTCCTTAGCTCCTGCCATTTGAGAACTATTAACTCTCCTGTGTGAAGTTGCCCTCACGAGTTTGGGAGGTGCTAACTAGGTTCTTCTCCTTGTGAACAACCGAAACTACCTCAGCTAGTCTTTGGCTCTAAGGAGGTGTCTGAATCCTTTGGTTTATTGATTCTGTCAATTCTTTCCCATTGTACCAGGGCATATATATTTCACAGCAGATCTACAAAGAGGTGTCAGGACAGACTGTTCTGGAAGTGTTATAAGCTCTCCTAAGGCCAACAGCTATGACAAAGCTCACGTGATGCCTCTAAACAGCCCTGTAGAACTGCCTGTTACCAGGTTTATGACTGTGTTGCAAATCTTGCCTCGGGAGTCCTCTTAGTACCTGAAAGCTCTTCAGGTAATTTCCGCTGACCCTTCAGATTCTGTATCTGTCACATGAGCTACATGGGTTTTTCCAGAAAGAGACTCTCTTCAACAAGGTATTCAGATGTGTAAATCGGAAGAAGTTCTTTGTTTCTGATAAAGGTCATAATCCCTGCTATGGGAACCTATGCGTTGGCACTTATAAGTTTACAAGGTTTGTAGTTCCTATAAGAATCCTAAACAATGGGTCAAAAAAATGAAACTTTAGTAGATAACTTTAAAACTAGCAATTCAAATACCACTTAAGCCTACAAAAGAGTAAACGTTAATTACATGTGGGATTCGCAATACTTGCAGTGTAAATTCGTGCATTTGTGTGTATATTTTTGCCACCTCAGAAATGGCTTGACTACTTATCATCAAACAATCTTTCAGTTTAACAATGTTCAAACTTTGAAGACAGAATTATTTTGTTTTTGAATGAGCGATGCATTCAAAAGCAGGCATGAAGTGGAAAGGCAGAAAGAGATCAGGAAACTTCTGAATTCACTGTACTGAAAGCTCTTAATAGCTTGCCTAGCTACAGGAAAAGGTTATGTAATTTGTCTATAGTTCCTGTAACTTTTTTACTACAGTACTTTTAGCTAATATGTGTGTGTGTTACACTGTCACTGACATGCAGTTTGCTCCACTTTATTACCGGTAACTCCCACTTTACCATGTCTGATTGAAGCATATTTACATAGCTTGCTTTTTTTTTTTTTTTTTTTTTTTTTTTTTTTTTTGTGAGCTCGTTTTGAGTGAATAAAATCTTTCTCCCTAAAATCAGCCATATTACTGGATTTAGGTTTATACTATTTTTTTTCCATCTGAAACTATAGACAAATATACTTTAAACATTTTTTGATGAGGGTTGCTGAATTTTTTTCCTCTCCTTTCTGGATTCTGATTCTCAAATCAGATGCACACAGAGAACAGGAGGTGGACCAAGTAACATAATTCATGCAGTGATCTGAAGAATATGACTTCAGCACAGAAGTGGCTTTAAAGTTGAGTCTGTGGTGTGATTAAATTATCTCCATGCTCATTGGATAGGCAGTTTCTGAGAGAAAGATAGCAGGAATGAGATCAATGGCATCTCATCTAGCTTGGCATATGAGAGAGTTATTATCTTCAGGTGAATATAAACATAAGAAGAAACCCTCAAACTACCTCTAGCTCTTTGTGACTCTGGTAGCAGTTATGAAAGCCAGTGATTTATTTTTCACTTTTAAGTACATGATAGGAAAACTTCAGAGAGAGTGAGAGATGAGTCATTACAGGCTCAGAAGTTTCTTCCCAGAGTTTGAAATAAACATATACAAGTTGAGGCTGTCATCCTGGCAAATGAATCTTGAATTTTAGACGCTCAAATATTTTGCCTTCAACTATATCGGATCCCTTTTGTTGGTGTGAGTTGGTCACAAAGGGCCTGGTTCTTTGCCCGAATGCACACTTCTAACAGAGTACTGTGATCCACTGGTGAAACCAGTGATTATACTGGTTTTAGGATCTTGAACAGAGTGTGTCCCAATTTACCTTGTCATTCAAGTTTGTCTTTTCATACAGGACATTCTGACAGCTGAAAAGTTAATATTAAAGGAATCTTATTTTCCTCTTAAAAGAAAGTTATTCTTGTGATTTGTTGTTCATGCATACTTAGAAAGATTGTGTGTGTCATGGGGATGTCTATTGGTTTTGTAATCCTGCAAAATTATAATCTTGCTTTTCTTATAACTCATTTAACACATTCATACTAGTAACTGTTTTCATAAATTCTTCAGGTGAAGCTGGCACATCAAACTTTTGTTTCAAAGTCTCAAAACCTCATCTGTGCAAACTGGTAAAGAGTACTGTAAATATCATAGACCCTTGCCTCCTATCTGAATGTTGTCCCCGTGGAATGGGTTTGATCTCAGCTCAGGTGTTTTATTTTGGGTTGCTAGATGTTAATTTTGTTAACACTGCGGTTAAATCATTCTGTATTTGTTGAATATCTGTGCTGACAAGTAAATAATACGGAGATGACAGCTTTGGGGGCATTTTCAACTTGGATGTTATGTTCAACATGTTATGCATGTTAGGCAAGGATTTCCTATCTAATTCTGTGTCTTTTGTGCCTTGGAAATCACAACCACCTTTGTGCTTTGTAGAAAATCAAAAGAATAACAGCAACTTTTCATTTCTATCTTGTGCCTGAACTTCCTTAGTAAGCAGTCATTCAGGCATTTAAAGACACCCAGGGCTGGATTAGTTGCATTGGTAAATCACAGGATTGGATAGATGTATAGTCTGCTGAAGAGGACTGCATGCTTAAGGTCTATGCAACTTATACAGTAAGAAAACTGCATCATAGCTTCACAGGAGATGTTTGTCACTACAAGCAACCAACTTGTTCTAGACCTCTTGACGCTGTTGAAGGCAGTGATAAACACCTCTTGTACTGGAAGCTGTGAAATGTTCTTGCATGTACCAGCCTCAACATCTCAGGCTCGCGTCTGGGTCCTTTTCAACCATGTTCCACTCCAATAGGGGTGGTTCATTTTCAGTGGTAACAGTGAGCGCAGATGCAGCATTTTGCCAAGATATTCTAGCAGGTAGAGTGGTGCAAGTGATCTTGAAAATTGTATATACCAAACCTGCACATCAGAGACTTACCTTGTGTTGTGGTCTAGCAAGGAAAGAGGCTTGTTTGTTTCCTTGGATGTTTTCCTGGTTTGATCAAGGATCTCTAGAAAGAAGGAACTGGATCTAAAATGCATTTTCCACTCTGTGTTGAACTGCTTAAATGTGCGATTTTCAGGAAATTAATTATTTTCTCTACAAGCACGTTAAGATTGACTACTGTAAGGGATGGAGCCTCAGTTGTTGCAAATAAAGTTGATTATAGATTCACATGCTATTTTTGCAGAAATATGAGGTGTTTTAGTCTTCACTGCTGTGACCAAGAAGAAGGGTTTCATGCAACCTGAAACCAGTGTAATTTTTAACTTGTGGAAAACATATTGTAGTTACATAGCTGGAATAGGGCCAGTTATGGGGACATTCCAAATAATATAATATTTTTAGCTGCTTTATCATGCACAATATAATAATATGATCAAAGACAGTTGACAATTAAGTTGCATGATAGGACAAACAGAGGGATTTGTTTGCTTTTCAACCAATAATTAAATAATTTCTCATTCTGCAATCATATTAAAAATAGCTGTTCTTCCCTAGCCAAAAGATGTTTCCTTTGAATCGTCGGGCAGTAGGAATGGAGCTTTTCCTGTTGCCCTGTGGTTGTGTTTGGGGCTGTGATCCCAAAAGCATCTATCTGAAGGATAATTAACAGCAGAATTGCAGATAGCCGTTGGCCCCAGGCTGCTACATTCTTATCAAAAGAAAACATGTATGGTAGTATGGTGTGTAGAGCACAAGTACAGCTGCAGTTTTTTGCACAAAGATCATCATCTTGTCCGGTGCAACCAGCTCCCTTTCTAATAAAGAAGATATAAAGTGAAATTTTTTAGTCCAGATTTAGTTAAGAGGTAGTAGGGAGTTAGAAAGTATACAGCTGCTTGGAGGATAGATGAAGAGTCTCCCCAGGAAATGATCTGGCTGGTTTATTTCACATGGTTCACATGGACATTGCTGTTAACTGGCCAGTATAGTTTGAAATAAAGTTTCATCCCTTAGCAAGTGATTGTAACATATCTGCTTGGAGGAAAATTCTATATTAACATAGGACCAAAATCTAAGAAATGCTAAGGACCTCCCACTTCCAGTGTAGTGCTTACTGCTCATCAGAGTTGAGCCTTGCTGCAAAAACAATGCCATTGGTTGCAGTAAGCCCACCCTTATCAAAATAAGCAAAAATCATATCGTCTGTTTCCTCAGATCATCTGCTGCTGTTACAGGACTGGTTTTGTTGAGTACATTTCCAAATGGAAGTAACGTAAGTTCATCCCTTAAAATGAGGTCATTGCCTCCCCCCACAACAAATGTTAGGCATGGTTAGCATCTTTTTGTTGGGACTCAAGCCAAAATGCATCCTTCTCTGGCACAATGGGAACCTGCTGGGGGTTTCCCTTCACAACAGCTACTGTTAAAGATGGAGTGAAAAACAAAACTCTGCTCCCAATATGAAAAAAGACTGGATTTTTAATCTGAAAAAGAAGCCATTGTAAACAGAACACAAAGGAAAGAGAGATGAGCATAATAAAAATACCATCAGGATGGGAGGGGGTCTGTGTGCTTTGAAAATAATGGCTTTGCACTTTTGAGGGTTCACTAAACAGAACGTACTCACTGTTTTCTGAGAGGATCCTCTCTAGTCCCATGGAAAAGCCATGCCAGCCAGTCGACAGTCAGTTTCAGTTCCCTAATAGTTTTTTTGTTTACTCTTACTTCACTGGGAGCACTTGGAGAAAAAGATAGTGAATATGGATTTGCTACCATGAGTCAGCATCAGCATTTTATGTTTTAAAATGGAGGCTTAAGATAATAGAAATGTTTTTAACTCACGTAGCTTTTCCTCAGAATGGGGCAACTTCGCAGGTCTTACGCCTGCACACCACAGGCTTTGCCATTCATCATGTGGTAGGACTAGAAGATGTTAGGGTAAAGAAGAGTTGGGAAACGGAGTACTGCTACGAGCACAGCTTACCCAGCCTTAGGCCCTTCCAGAGATGTCTCTGGGATGAAGGCTGTTGAGACGAGCTGCGGACTAAAAACCTGTGGTGGCTGCAGGCAGCCCATGGTCTGCAAGCTCATTAGTCTGCTGTACATTAGAGAACTTAATTTTTATAGCAGAGTATGTTAAAGGGAAATACACAGATTTAAAAGAAATACACATTGCATAAAAATTGCATTCATTAGTCAATCATCAAGCATTTGCATATTTCTTAAAACTACAAATAGTCCCTTTTTCTTCCAAGAAAGTACAGGGGGAGAGAGGAGAAGTCATACCACCTGTGAAGAAAAAGCTTGATATTATGCACACATCAGTGCTGGAACTCTCATAAATCCACTGTTTATTCAATAGTGTCTGAATAGTCATTCCAGAACTAAATGCTGTGCACAGGGTCTGAGGTCTGTCTCTCCAAGAATTAAAGCACTTGTAAGCAACTTGATTTTTAATTTGAGTCTGGCTATAGAGATTGAAAAGGTAGCATCCCCAAGATCGAGCTGGGAAGGGCTTTGGGGACACAGCCTGACAATAGGGATCCTGTGCAAATGCACAGGAAGTGCTGCAAACTTTGTGGATGACTGCAAGAATATCTAAGATTCAGGGTGCTTTGATGTATGTCTAAAGCCTGTTGTTCTCTTGTTATTTGTCAAGACGTTAGAGAATCAAAACCCAATTTTCATCTGAATATCATGTTGGGATTGATTACAGAAAAAAAAAAGAAGCAGAGATCTGAATAGATTGCTAACATGCAAAATGTTTCTCAGGAATATTGAAGCTTAAGTAATTAGTATTGAAGAAAACTTTTTATTAGCGCTGTTAAGGGAATGGCCTGTAGGCATGCAGTCTGTGTGGGGTTTGTGTTTGGAACACCAGCTGGCATGGAAGTGGGTATATCGAGAAGAGTTACCCACAGAGGGAGCACTTACCTGTGCAGGTGTCCTGAGCGATGGCTGGAAACCTGACATCCTCTTTTCCCTTACTGTGTTTTTTCATGCATTTAGTATACCAGATCCTTGATCAGTCTTTGGCAAGGGCTTCCAGGCATGATGGCAATCCGGATAAGTAATTATTAACACTATTGTTACATTTCTTTGATCTTTTAAATCCTGCAGGGATTTGAGTTTAGGGTCTGATGCTGCTCCTATCTGTGCAATACAGAGGCAATTACAGGCTCTATCAGGGGCTCCACGAGGCTTTGTTTTAAACAAAACAGTGCCAATTGGAAATGCAAGGTTTTCCCCCTTCTCAGTGCAGAGGGATGTGTTACACCCTGGCTGCTAAGGCAGCTCATGTAGTTTCACACACTAGCTCACATCATGTTCAAGTAACTGGAAACCAGTAAGGTGGAAACTGGAAGTGCCAACTCAGATCAGCTGCAGTGTGGGAGAGGTAGTGCTGGCGTGCTGTTAAATGGCAGCTTCTCTGAGTGTTTCCTAGTTGTGGCTGTAGTGCCTGCGCATGTTGGCGCTGCTTTTTCTGTACAGTGAGCGCCCCTCATGATGGGGCCTGTCCCTGTCTGAGTGGCGACAGTCCAGGCGGACAGGCAAGGGGGGGACTATGCATGGCATCCCACCAGCCCCCACAGCACCCCACCAACCCGGCTGCTGGTGTCAGTGTTGGTTCTGGACAGTTTGAGCAAAAAGAGTGAATTTTGAGTGGTGACTGGCAAAGGAGGGCATGCTGTTTGCTTGAGGGATTTCAGGAATAGATTTGTGCATCACTTGGCAATACCTGAGCTAGCTTGATTTGAAACATTTTTATACGTCCCCAGCTGGAAGTGTGACCTAACCTTTGTCCTTCTTCCTATTAGCAAGCAAGCGCTTCCAAGAGAAGTCCTTAAAAGACATAGGCATTTCTCTCCCTCCACAGTGAAACAGCAGTTAGCTATTCATGTGAATGTCAGCTATTTATTGCTCCTTCTGCCTTGTTCCCGCCTCCATTTTATTTCAGCAAATAGTAAGGTTTAAATGTTTCTGAATATGAGCAGTGTTTCTTGTCTGGCATGCATTAACATGACTGGCGGGAACTGATTTTTCCATAGAGAGCTTCTCTGGTGCATCCCTTCCCCACCCAGAAGTAGCTGTAAACAGCTGATGTTAATTATCGTCCACCTGCTGACTGTGCCAAACAGACATACCATTACACTGGGACAAAAAGGGCTCCCGGTCTATTAAGTCCTCTCTCATACCTTTGGTAATGCTGACAAAATGCTGACCTGTTTTTTACCCGAGTGGCCGCTGTTGCTAAGCACTGAGAAAATGACCTGTCTGCTGTAATAATCTGCATTGCACAGTTCAGATGGTCTTCCAAATGGAAGTGTTTTACCACACCTCTCAAGGCAGCTATTCTTCCCTGTAGCCTTTGCAGTTCTGACCGAGTACTTTGTGGCAGAACCTTGTTTTCGAGAGAACCTTGCTAAACATTGGCATTTGGGGGCTGTTTTGTTGGAAGCACATCACAGGAGTTCATTTGTAATGATTGGTATGGTGTGCTTGGAAAATAATGCTTAAGAGCAGGGGAAGTCATCAGCTGGTAATTTACTATCACAAAGTGGAATGCCTTGTGTGCAAGACTTGGGAGAAAATGAAGAGTTGGTAAGTAATGGTTCTCTCCTTGGAAGAGAGAAATTGTTGTATTGAAACTACTAGTAAAATAGTCTTGTAGCTTGTACAAAGAAGAAAGCAGGCTTCATCCCCACTTACCTTCATGCCCCCACTTGGGCATTTAGCTGTCAATATGCCCAAGATTCCTACATCCTGACTTCTGAGGCAATCTTTGCACTTAACATGCAGTTTGCAGTGGCTGCTTTGACAGAAGTCTGTAGCAAATCCAGAAAATGGGGAATGAAAAAAAATGTCCAATTATTTGAGCACTGGGTAAGTAATTGAGCTTTGGTGCCAGAGTGTTTTATATTTGTCTCGACACTCTTTTAGAACATTAAAGGATCATAAAGCCCTTTAGCAGTGATATAAGCTTGTGATGAAATGGTACTGAGGGGGAAAGAAAAAAAAAAAGAAGACAATTACTCTTATACTAGCGGAGAAGAGGGCACAAAAAATATGTGTTGACTGCCCAAGATGCTAGGGGAAGCCATGGCACAGATAAAATCAAAGATAATGCTATTTGTTGCTCTTGAAAGCTAACCCAGTTCATTCCACTTGCTCCAAGGCAGGATCAGCATTATCTAAATTGTTCATGGTGGATATTTGCATAACTTGTTGTTGAAACCCTCAGGGGATAGGAATTTCAGTGATCTCTTTCATGACTTAACCATCCTTTCAGCCATCCTTAACGTTCAAGTTGAAGTCACCATAAAGCAAATTTGCACAGCTATCTTTAAAGCCAGATCTGAAAAAAAAAAAAAGCTGTATAGATAATGGCACTGTAGTTAGGGATTTCTGGCTAATTCACTGAATGTGGACAGATACTGTGAATTAAATGTGCCATAAAATGAGGGACGATGGAGAAAATAAAACAAAATGGAATCAGACATTAGATTTTGAGATGCCTTAATTTGTAGAACCATGTTTTTTTGTTTGGGTAGTCCAGTCCTTCAACACTGAGTATTTTGGATTTTTTTAAATGTCATGTGAGATCTCACAGTGCTGGTCTGTTCTGTTATCTTGGACATTAAAGATGGTGTAGCACTTTTGGAAAGAGCAAAGTGGTTTCCATGGAGTCCTCTCCTGAGCCTCACCATGTTTGTCTTCCATGCTGAGTACCAGATGTGTCTCTGGCTACTAGCCTTGCATGTTAGACAGTGCTGCGTAATTCACGTGTATATATGAAGTCAAATCTAGTGCTGCCTAGTTAAGCAGACAACTTATTTACACCAGAGGGAATCTGCATAAGCAAGGAGGGCAGGATTTGACCCATATTTGATTAGGCAGTTTGGGATCCTCTCGTGTCTAGTTAAATGAATGTTCAACGTGCCTTGTTAGTAACTTCTTTGCCAAGGGAATGTGTTTTTGTACTGTGCTGTAATTTCTAATGGATTTTTTTCTTTTTTTCTTGTAGTCTGACACAAATGCAAGTTACCTGAGAGCTGCTCGAGCTGGCAACTTGGAAAAGGCTCTTGACTACTTAAAAAGTGGAGTGGACATCAACATTTCAAATCAGGTTGAAGAATATTTTGATCAAATTTGCTGGATAAAAATCTTTCTATTTGTCAAATCTCTCTTTGTATTTGCACTTCATGTCAGTAATAACATATGTGGTTTTTGATGAGCCATATTTACGTATTTTATCCAATTAAAATTTTTATTTTTACACCTTACCAAAGCTTAAATTCACTTCTACTTGGAGAATGTTATGCTATTTAACATTATCTTTCATTCTGTTTGTAATACATCAGTCATGGAACATCACACAGAACTTGAGACCCCATAGTTGTATACCCTGACTCATATACCCTGACTTAATTCATGGTCTTTTCTTATAATCTAGTTCTTGTGAAGTTTACTTTAGAATAGTTGTTGGGAGAAGTCTCTTAATGGGATATAATACTTAGTCTCCTGATATGTTGCTTGCTAGGCTAGAAAACTTTTGCCAATCTTTTCCATTACTTTTCTTTTTTTTTTTTTTTTTTTTTTTTTTTTTTAATCAGAATGGGTTGAATGCTCTTCATCTCGCTTCCAAAGAAGGGCATGTAGAAGTTGTCTCTGAACTGATACAGCGAGGTGCCAGTGTGGATGCAGCTACAAAGGTTAGTCAGGCCTATCTAATTGTTCTCTTGTTCACACCAATGGCATGGGCACGAGGTGTTGGCCAATGGATTTACAGACATTACTGCAGCAGTAAATGCCCATTTTCCACTGGTGGAGTGGTCTCAATATTTGTCTAACAGAAACCTTTTAGATTATAGTAAATGTCACAGGCTACTAGGGATGAGATTTGCTGAACAAATTGTAGATTAGTTTCTGTCCATGTCTTCCAGAATGGCTTACCCATTAGAAGTATTCAGTAAGAGTATTTTATTGCAAGAAATACTGTATTTTAGAGTGGAACTTGTTCTTTATAGTATTGTAATGTATTCAACCTGACATTTTGTACTCCTTTCAAATATTACCATCTCTCATTTCAGAAAGGAAACACAGCACTGCACATAGCATCCCTTGCTGGACAAGCAGAAGTAGTCAAAGTGTTGGTTACGAATCGGGCCAATGTCAACGCACAGTCTCAGGTAAAGTCATAGTTCTCTGTTTGGTACTATAAAAAAACTTCGCTGACATTACAATAATTCTCCTCTTATAAACTAAAATATTAGTAAGTATATCTGGTAGAACTCATTGTATTATTGCTAGGTCTTGAAAACAGGGTTTGACAGAGTCAGTAAGATGAATGTCATTGTGCTAGCATAAAAAAGTCATTATTTTTTGGCTGTTCTACATATGTAGGTAACTGACAACAGGTGCAAGAGCAAAGTT
Source organism: Syrrhaptes paradoxus (assembly GCA_013400615.1). Lineage (NCBI taxonomy): Eukaryota > Metazoa > Chordata > Aves > Pterocliformes > Pteroclidae > Syrrhaptes > Syrrhaptes paradoxus. Next base: position 28,469 of record VZTO01018862.1, read on the forward strand.
TAAACACACAGCTGCCATTTTATTACTGAAGCAGGCATTTTAGTGAGTGTAGTGCTGAGTTCATTCCCACCTTGTAGCTCAACATACAATTAAAATTTCAAATGGTTCCTGCTCCCCCCGCTTTGCTCTACCCCTCATCAGGTGGTCAGAGTGTACCAAGAGGCATCATGCACATACCAAGTCTTGTCTTCCCCCACAAGCGTGACAGCACAATGAAGCCCCAGGTTACATTCAGGTCTTTCCCACATGGGATGTCAACCATCAGTTGGGCTTAACTCTGAGTTGCCTGCCTCATTCACCAACAGAGAAAGCATAGAAAGAACATCTCTGTTTTAAGTTGTCCAGAAGCCACGCAGACGCACACCCCTGGAGACGAAGAAAGTGGAGGCACATACAGGGGTGTTTGCAGGGTACTGGAAGTGGTTGTGTAACAGGCAGCACAGCAAAGCCTTTACCCTTCAACTTTAGATCTGCCCTCCAGCATCCTACGAGATGCTAACTGTTACAGAGTGAGAAGAGATACTGATAGAACAGGAGAGTGGGAGAGAGCTTGTTCAAATGAAAGGGATCCTGTTTCATGTAATGCAGTGTCTCAGGCCTAATAGAGCATCCCCTTTCCTTGTACAAGGAGGTACTGCAAGCATATGCAGAACTTTTAAGTTTGGTCAACTCCTTTGAATGAATATTTAGGTCAGTTACAGAAATTTTGAAATAAAGGAAAACAGTGCTGGTCTTCAAAGTGGCAACATGAAACAGAAAAACTCTGTCTCAAAAAATACATAAACCACAGATTGTTGAAAGCCAGGTAACTGTGCCATAGGAGGTGTCCCTGCTTGCCTGCCCCATTTCTTTTCTTCCTGCTCAGGGACTGGCTGGCAGGCAGTGTCAGAGAAAGGGGATCAGACTAAGAGACGGTCTTTTCATCTGGCCCAGTATTGCTGTTCTGCTGGATCGTAAAGATGTGGGCATGATAGAAAATGTTTGTTAAAAAGGGAAATTAAAAAAATGCCCATTTTAAAGAAAGATTTTTTTAATGGTCTCTCAAATAATATGAACAAAATGTTTAATAGAATCTATTTCAAGAGTATTAGTTATTTGTGATCTGTGTTTTATGTTTCTTTCACCTGGACAAAAAAAACCCAGGCTACTCATTTCTCCTTTCTTAGTCTTTTATATTAGCTAGATACAGCATTATTTGGTTCCAGGTACCGTATAATTTGAATTTAAAGAGAACAACAACAACAAAAAATATTTTTAAGAAAAATCTTCCATGACCGTTAAGAAGTAAAAACAAAGCAGAAATATTTCCAGTGGTTCTGTGTTGGAGAAATTAACATGGCTTTGAAAGAATCTTTTCTGCTTGTTTGAGAACTTGTGTATTCAGCCCTGAAACTAAAAATAATCTGAGATTGTAAACATCTTATATAACTGCATTTTCCATACACCCTAAGCTTTTGCCATGTTACCCTTATTTTGCTAATATATGAGAATTAAAGATTATTTTTCCCCCCATTATGGACGCCTTTGATGTCTTTGCTTGAGAGAAATGTATATTGGCCATTCCACACCAATACCTGGCAAAGAGATACCCCAGTTGGGATTAGTCATGTTGGGAAGTCCGTAGATCACTGTGTTAGCGAATTGCCCCTGGACCAGCTTTGTCTCTGGTACTGAGCATCACTTGAGCCTTCCTAAGCCTCAGAATAAAGTTCTGCTGAATTTGGCATACCCACAGAGAGACCACTCAAAGATTTTTTGTTTTGTTTTTCTTTTTGATGCTGACCCATTTTTCTGTGAGTTTGGCTTTATCTCCTCTTCCCTGCCAATGTTAGGAGATGGAAGGCCTTCTTTAACCAAATCTTCCTGTCCTTGGAAAGAAAAGGTGAATTTTTACTGAGTCTGAATTTTGCACCTCTTCTAAGGGCTATTTATTACTGTGGAAGACAAAATGCCTTCCTGAGGCCTGTGGCTCTCTGGCAATTTCAGACCCTTTTTGAAGAGAGAAGAGAAAGCAAAGTATGGGGGGTAAGAGGTTGAATACCCTGTAATAACTTAACATAGGAGAAAAGCTTCTGCTCTGCCTCCAAATGCTAATAATACTTGGTTCTGAGAATTTTTTGCCTATTAATTATTTTCTGAAATGAATAATTAGGAAGTGTTTCCTGCTTCTTTTCTGAATGCAAATGTTTGAAACAAAAAAAAATTAATCTTTGTTTCCAGCTGAGTTAGTAAATAGATATTCAGTATGCCATGAAATGGTGGGGAAAAATGCCAGACTCTGCTGTTCACTGTAGTAAAAACCTGTAATGTGCCATATTAGGTACTGTAGAAAGTGCTTACTGGCTTCTTTGTTTTTCATTAAGCAGAATTCTAACTGTATGGTAACTGAAGAGTTAGGCACACATTCCTAACTTTAGGCTTTGGCTCCAGTAGGACTTTAGCGCCTGCTTTATGCTTGTAGCAGTGTTTTCCTGAATAGAGACCAAATTATCAAAATATTGGAACAGCAACAGACCTCACAGCCTGTGCAAACCTTGTAAACATGTGGCTTCACAGCTGCTCATTGTCTTGCTGATGGTAAAGTTCCTCATGGATCAAACATCCAGTTCATGCTGTTTCCTCTCCAACTGTCCTTTCTTCTGACCTCCGATTTGTCTCTGCTGCCAGTGAAGCCTGCATGCTCAGCCTCCGGTCACCTGCGCTCTCCTGCGTGCGCTGTGTTGGACATGTGCCGTGCAACTCTGTTCCGCTGTGACAGTCAGATGTCTCTCAGCTGTTTTCACTGTGGCTACATAACTCGGCTGAAATCCACTGTTATAGGTCTTAGGCTACAGTTTCACTTCATCCCTCCAGAGCCCAGAATGTTAATTTTTTTTTTTTCATGCAAATATATGGACAAACTCTTTTCAGCTCATCTCTGTTTCGCACCGTTGCTTTCCTGTAAAATCTAGGTCAGTGTCCTTTGTAAGTGTTCTAGCCAAATTTCTGAGCTGCTCTCCCTGCACCTTCCACCCTGCTAAAATGTCTGCCCTGGCCACACTGCAGGCGCAAGTGCTGATACTCTCTGCCAAACCCAGTCGTATGGAAGCTTTTCCTTAACTTTTGTTTTATTTAAGCCAGATGAAATCTCTCTCTGTTTTAGCTGATATTTTTAACTAGCCCTTACATCCTACTTTATTTTGTATTTCCTTTCCAACTTGTCCTTCCCATACAAGTAATAATTAGAAGTGGTGTGTGGTAGAGTGAGAGGTCTAGGGGGATCTTAGCAGCAAGTAGCTGAAGAGGGAAGCTGCTGCCCCCATTGCAGCTGGTTCTGTGTGAAGCTTACTTAAGTCTGAGGTTCACAGAAATCCTAATGGCATGACATCTGGAAGACAGTGTGAAGACAGAGGGCCCTAACAGAGCCCACTGAAACCTCAGTGAACTCCTAGCCAAAATGTTTAATGGCATCATGACCCGTGCTTGTACCGTAAGGAAAGGGATCAGGCAAAGTCTAGCTGTGATGTGTCTGACTAAGAGTAGTGCTGGAGGATGAAGGGTAAAAACATGTATTATGACAGAGCAGAGGAGAAGGGGATCGTTGTTCTTATGGTTGATGTTGCTTTGGTTGTTTCAGCAGTATTAAGCTGCTCAGACAGTAGTATATGAGTGTGTTAAGTTGTTACTATAAAATATATTTACCACTAGTTCATGATTCTGTTGGACTGAGGGATGTGCAGTGCTATATGAAAGCAAAGCAATTCCAGCTGCAAATCAGCAACTTCTATAAATTCCTTTAAGGGTATCTTGAACCCAGGAAAGGTTTCATGACTTTATTTTGCTGTTTTGGTTTTGTGAGTGACATCAAATCTGTGAATTTCAGAAATGATTAAAACAGGGAAAAGTATGTTGTCTTAATGTTAGCACCCAGAAATTCAGTTCCTGAAATTCTGTAACCTGAATGCAGTCAAGGCAGAGACTGTAAGGCATTGACTGCAAGAGGAAAGCCCTAGCCAAAGAATGAGTTAAGCTCTGCAGCCTCTAATACTTGTGTTGCATTGATTGAAATCACTCACTTAAGCATAATTTGAGAAATGCTCTAATGTGTCCAGAAACACTGATAAACCTCTATCTCAAACTGCTGAGAACCAACGATCCTGAGATATCCTGGTGCCTGAAATATAAAGTAGCTCAGTGACCACAAGCAGGCTATGCTCAGAACACAGCTCTTTGAGGAGACAAAAGGCATAAGTAGACAGCACAAGTGAAAGAGAAGTCAAAGCTCATGAAGAGAAGAGAAAAAATTGGAAAGTATTCTGAAAAGCCATTGCCCTTGCTTTTCCTACGTACTTGTATTTGCGTGTCCCATTTTGCATTTCCATTGCTGTGCCTGCATTTATTGGGAATTGTAACCCATCTCTACCAAACAGTCTGTCCAGAGTGGTTTTTAGTTTGACTTCACAACAGATGTAAAAGGAATTATTCTCACTTAGGTGTGGGAATTGTATCTGGTCAGGTGAAAGATTCCACTGTGTCCTTTTAAATAATATTACCCTTCTGTCTTCAAATTAGGGGAGATCACACCATTAACTGGCATGTGCACATACAGTTTGTTTTCCTCCTAATCTACCCAATTTTAGCAGATCTGTGGTATGTAGTAATGTTTCTAGAGCGTTTACACTCTTGCTTTCCTGTTTCAGAATGGTTTCACTCCACTGTATATGGCAGCCCAAGAAAACCACCTGGAGGTTGTTAAATTTCTTCTGGACAATGGTGCCAGTCAAAGCCTTGCCACAGAGGTAAAAGTTTGAATTTCACACTTTATGAACAAAGTAAAATGTGCTTCAGCACTGATTCTTGCCAGCTTCTATGAAACTACTATTTTTAAGTACAAAGTTAAAGACCAATAAAAAGACTCTATGAAGTGTGCTAATGAATACTGAGTGATTGGCTTTTCAACAGTTTAGACTATCTCTTGCCATCTCTAAAATAAAAAAAGGACTTTAACTAGAAACAGTCCTAAAAATAAATGTGTTCTTAGTCATAACTGGTAATCTTTCAGGTTAAGCGCTCAAACAGGGAAGCTGTGTGCATAATATAAAAGTTCTCTGTGCTTTCATTAAAAATACTGAGCAACGCAGCTGGCAACCATAAAGCAAGAACAACTGTTTACTTACGCTTTGGGGCCAGCCCTGAGATGTCAAGGGAAACCCAGGGTTACTTAGTGCTTGGAGCATTTTCTGAACGGCACTTATTGACATGTTGATGCCCTCTCTGTAGCATCCAGATTTCTCATCTGGTTGTGCAGTGATAATGTTAAGCTGACAGAAAGATGCAAGGTCCATTCTTGAAGGTATTCTGTGGTCTTTCTAGAAGAAAACTTTTTATTTCTTGCTTTAAAAAGTAATTCTAGCTCAAATAAGGCAACCTGGAAGGAAAAAGAATAGCAGACTTACTAGTAGTCTGAAATGTACTGCATTGAGAAAGGTTTGTAATCTGATGAATTTTCAGTTATCTGAATTCTAAGGTTTACTACCAAAAAAAAGTATTTTAGTATGTGCTCTCTCTAATATTCATTAAATTCAGATTACTCTGTCTGAACTGATTCTGTGAAGGAAATAATGATATTTGAAAAAGTCCTATTTTTTGCAAAATATAAAATGCAAGATTGGTTTGTTGCATCACTATACCTTATAGTATCAACATATAACAATGTACGTATGGAATCTTTTTTTTTTCTATTCTGAAGTCAGCACTCTAAAAAATTAATCACTAATGGATCAAAACTATGTTTTCAAAATCAATAAAAATTAGTTATAACTGGAGGTGTGCATCAGAAATTACTTTCTGGAAATGCTCAAAGATATGAAAGCCAAGAAATACCAAAATGAAATATTTTAAATCTGGAAAATTAGTTTAAAATTGTACTTTTCAGAAAACTGATTTCTATTTCTTTGTAAAAGCTTGGAAACAGTCACAGGACCCCCAGAGCTGTACAGTAGATTCAGACTTTTGAAAAGACTCTTACTACTGTATGATTTGCTGAAAATATAAATTTTTAAGATTGTGCATGGTTACTTGGTTCTTTTTCTTTGCTATTGTTTTTCCCGTGAGCATTGTATGTCAGTTTAAGTTGAGCTTTTCTCCGACTCAGCTTGACGATAAGGGGCAATCTAATTTTATCCATGGAATTCCTTTGAAGATACCAGACTACAAAACAATGTTGCCTTTATTGCATTACTTGTTTGTGATAGATGCTTATGGGTGCCTTTTTATTTTCTGTTGGTCTAAGTTTTCATATAAATCCGATTTATATGAAATCCTAAATTAACCTTTGTAAGTGGAAAAGCCTTTGTTATTAAATTATTACAATGTAGCTAAATATTAATTGAAAATAAAACTCTTTAATAAAGGAGTTTTAATTTAAATAAAAAATAGAATTAACTATTTTATTTAAATTGTTTTTAGCATGGGGTGGTTTGTTTTTGTGTTTTGTTTTTTTGGTTTTTTTTTTCTTAGAATGGGCTTTTCCTTAGGTTTGAAAGTTCAGTTGCAAATTATAGTACTGGTATCATGACACTTGCAATTGCCTTTTGTCAGCTGACATCTTCAGAGAGCATGTGGTGGAAATGTGTTCTTGTTGGTTCTAATATTCTTGGTCACAGTTTGCTTGGCTGTGGTACAGCGATCTCTGCACACACTGAAATGACGGGCAGCTCTCATCAGAGTTAGTGAACTGGGGGTAAAGGGGGCGACAGCTGTTTTGGGGTTGAAATGAAGTGTTTCTTCCCATTTGTCCATTCCCTTTTCCCTAAGGAAAGGAGAAAATGTGTTCCTAGCATTTTTTATAATATTATCATTACAAGCACTTTTAGAAGAAGAGAAAGCTTGATGAAAAAAAACATTGTAGATGGTTAAACCACATTTCTTTGTGAAGCAGCAGACTGTGCCTCTGCCACCAGCTGTATAAATAGACAAGGAAGCCAATGTCTCCAGGTCACTAAGGTGTGATCTGTTGCACTCAGGGTTTCTCCAGGCTAGAGCCTCCATTTCTGCAGGTAGAGAGGTGCTATGTTGCCAGAGCCCTCTTGTGGGGATGTTCATGGAGATTTTTGTCCTTCAGAGCTGCACAGCATTCTTCACACGCTGTACCACTCTCTGCCCACAGTCTGGGGCTGCACAGTTTTTTTACCCCAGGAACCACTCATGGCCCAGGACCACAGCCCAGAGCCCTGTTCCACTACTGGAGGATGGTGGAGTGGAGGAAAAGGGGAAAGCTGTGGTTAAATGAGTTTTAAAAAATTCATTATTAAAAAAAGCTTGTTAGGACCCAAGGAGTTTCAGTAATTTTTTTTTCCAAAAATTTTGAAAACATGCTCATTTTCAGAATCCCTCCTATTTCTTCTCTTAAATTGAGGGCCCTTTGTGTGGGAAGCCAGGGAGAGAAATTCATTGTTGAAAACACTACAATTAGTTTCAAAAGTTAAAAAATTAACACTTGAATTCTGCACTTCTCAGAGTGTGGGGACCTACATTCTTCTGTGTCATTGCTGCACTTTTATTTCACACTTACACAGTTTCACCATGACAGAAGTAGTTGAAAAGTGAAAGAAGTTGTTTGGTAATATAAGCTTTGGCTATATTGATTGAGATTCAAATGCAATAAATAAATATCTCAAGTAGAGCAATTTGCATTTGTGATTTTTTTGAGTGACTTATGGGTATTATCTTGGTCAAAGCTGAATGAGTTCCTGGATTGGAATGCCACTCTGATGTTTGGGAAGGAGCAGAATCTAAGTAATAACTCTCTCATTCTTTAGTTTTCTAAGAATCCATAGAAATTATAAAAGCATCTTGGCCTGTAGTTTTCAGGTGTTTGAGGAATGCACTCTAAAATCTGTTAAAAGTCTTCTCTTTTTCAGGTTTCTTATTCTGCTCTATGCAAATAGTTGGCAAATAGTCTATAGCAAATAGTTGGCTATTTGCTAGTCTGACGGGAAATAGTTTCTGTTTATAAGAGGATTGTACATCACACCTATATAAATTTTCATAAATGGAAGTTGGAGTAGAACAATTGGTATATTGGGAGAATGTGATATTCCTGTTCAAATATTATTAGATTTTAAATCCACATATAAAATATACAAGAGGATAGAGCTGAAGCTTTGGTGTTTTTTTTTTTTCTTGAGAAACATAGATTATAACCTGTAGCTGTGAGGGAAATGGATGATAATTTGCTATAGAGACATCATTAACAAATATAATTTTAATATTTCAGCTTTCTATACCTTTTTACATAGTTATACACTTTGCTATACACATGCTTATTTATGTAAGTGTTAATTCATGAGTAATTTCACACTTTTTTTCCCAAGTCACAGTCATTTTTGTTTGCTTGTGTCCTATAACTTTATGTTCAAGTGTGGAGTGACAGAAAGATGTTTTGAACATTTGACACCTAGTTCACTGACACTTCACTCCAATTTCAGTGTCATTGCAGGGTACTTTTAATTTGCATCATGCTACACTTTATGTTTGAATTTGAGCAAGTACTGTTACTAATGCTGAGATCTCTTCCTTTCCCCTTTCCACCCCTGGAAAGCTTGGAATATGAGTTGAGAGTCCCCATTGTATGTTGCAGGATGGTTTCACGCCTTTGGCAGTAGCTTTGCAGCAAGGTCATGACCAGGTGGTTTCACTGCTGCTTGAAAATGATACGAAGGGAAAAGTCCGTCTTCCTGCCCTTCACATCGCAGCTCGCAAGGATGATACGAAGGCAGCGGCTCTGCTCCTGCAAAACGACCACAATGCTGATGTGGAGTCAAAGGTCAGTTGTAAAAAGAAACAAGGTTCAATGCTATTAAGTGCTGACCACATGTATTACATCCAGTGAAGATCTCCTTTAGAGTGAAGTGTTTTGCTGCAGCGTTACACATAACTTTCTCCTATAATGTGTGATTAAGAATAACGTTTCATTTATTTCCTCTGCCTCTTCCTCTCCCTTTCCCTTTTTGTTTAAATCAGGGTTAATTTCTCCTGTAGAAACTTTGCAAATGGAAAATAATAAGCAAAACCTTTCGAGGTCCCTTCCAATCCCTAACATTCTGTGATTCTGTGATTCTGTGAAAACATTATTACAATTATTCTCTTGGGAATGAAAGCCACTCCTGCAGTGGTCTGCTATAGGTATTATGCAGTTCAGTAATTTGATTAGTTTGTGCAATTGCTACTCCAAGAATTTCGGTAAACATGTAACAATTAACATTCAAAATACTCAATCATTCAGCTTCCATTCAGTCGAGCTTCCTTTGTGTGCTGATTGTGCTGTCATCTGAGCTGCCATGCCATGTAGCAATCATGAAGCTTTTTGCATCCATATCACCAGTGGTGAACTAACCGTTCATTTTTTCCCCCTCTTTGCTTCCAAATGTGTTAACCTAGATGATGGTGAATAGAACAACAGAGGTATATATAAATATATATATGCATCATCACTCCTCCATAACTTAGTGCTGCTGCATCATTTCTTCCTCTTCCTTTCTGCATTGCCTTTTACAGGATAGATAACCTGCTTTAGATGAAATAAAGTAGCATGTGCTAGAGAAGACTGTAGTGTAGATACCAGGGCTTTCTGCAGCTGAAACTAGGGTTTAAAAGTAAGAGTAAGCATTCTTGGGAACTGACTGCCATCATAAAAGAGCCATAATATATAAGATGGAGTTTTCAGGGATTCTCATGGAATGTACATTTACCAGATGTGTTAAGAGCTGCAGACAACCCTGTCATGTTGTGCATCCAGGTCTGATTTTAGGCTTCTGCATGACACTTACCTTGATGGTGTCAGCAAATAGAATGGTCTGAGTGTGGTTTTATATCTGCAAAACTCCCAAAGTAAGGCAGTAGCAGCTAGCATGGCTTGCTAACAATTTAGAAATGCATCTAGTTCCCATAAGGTTTCATACTTTGCAGGACTGATGGAATTGCTGCATGTTTTAGCATTATTTTAAAAAGAAGTAAAACAACTTAAATATGAAAATAAGTTGCTGAAGGAATTTTATCAGTAAGGCATCTTCTAATTAGGGTGGTAATTCATGGTGTCTGAACATAACCCAGTGTGATTGCCCACAGTGGGAGATTGATCTTTATGACACTAACCCTTGGAAAAACATCCATATTAATAATTTAAAATAGTCTTTGATGATGTTTTAATTTGCATCTACTTTGAATTTATAAAAAAAAGCAAGTATCACTAATTGACTTGTATGTGAACTTCTGCAAAGAATCTCTAAGAGGTTTAACTTTTAAGATGGACATAATACCATTAACAATTACATATTTCTAGTTAGAAATTGATTTCTAATGAAGGACAGATCATTGCTTTAATACTGTTGTTTTTCTGGAATAACTGCAAGTTTTATCTTAGTTCTGGTCTTCTAGAATAATTATGTTAATTTTTTTCCCTCCTGCATAGCAATATAATTTTATTTAGACTCTCTGAGAGTCTATAAATAAACGTCAGTGAGTGAAAACTAGCACAGAATTGGAATGGTGACTTGCAGCAGACTCCTGTTACTAGCTTTTGTCAGTGATGTGATGTAAATTCTGCAGTACCAATGACTTATTAAAAAATAAGTATCTGTTGGTTTTGTTTTGTTTTGTTTTGTTTTACAGAGTGGGTTCACTCCCCTCCACATAGCTGCTCACTATGGAAATATCAATGTAGCTACATTGCTGTTAAATCGGGGTGCTGCTGTGGACTTCACTGCAAGGGTAAGTGTGAAATCTTAGTTATGCTTAGTTTGCTTAATCATCATTTTGAAACACTTTTTCCACAAAGGTCTGGAAAGGTACATTGCTCTTGCCATCCAAAGGACCTGGCCCGACTGCTCTCGTTCTGTTCCCATACGGTGTAAAGGGATGTTCCCTGAGCTGCTGACCTGAACCTGAGCACTAGTCCTCACCTTTGAAAACTTCTGATTTAATCAAAAAGAGCTGCTATTTTCATAGTTCCAGTGGTGCAAAAGACAGGCTGGGATTCAGTGACATGAATGCTTTCACCTATGGGTTTAACATATGGCAGGAGTGCTGTCCTATTGAATTGTCCCCAATATGCAGTTGTTTCCAGTGAACATGAAGTGCAGATGTTACTGTTGAATAAGCAGCTGTGCCTTCACTGCATATGCATGATTCAGATGATACATGAAGGAGATCTGAAAAAAATGGAGAGGTAGAAATTGAAATGAGGTACAGAAATGGAGGGGAGTCAATACTGGGAGCTGCATGGCAGAAGCCATGGTAGAGTGGGGGAACTAACCCTCCTGATCCAGTAAGCTGTACACCAAAGTAATGACACAGCCCAGGGAATGACAGGGTCGTTCCTCGGATGTCTGAAAAAGCATTGGGAGCCAAGAGGGCAATGGTATGGGCCTTCTTGGTGTCCCCTTGGTTGACTCTGGGGAGCAGCGGACCAGTGGCTTCAGCTGCGCCTTCTCGCTTGGGGAGAGGGTCCATCCTCCCACAGGCAGCTGGACTGCCTTCAAGCCCAGTTCCAGCAGGGCCTCATCTCACAGCTTGGGTCAAGGTTTGACCATATCTGCTGTCAAGGGTCAGGTCTATTGAAGACCAAAGAGGAATAGGAGAGTGTGAAGGAGTGTGACCAGCGTGGAAAGGATGTGGGAACAAACAAAATGTAAGCAGAAGTATAAAGGACAGAAAATGACAGAGGGAAGTTATATATAGTTGGAAGAGCAGGAAAATAAAGTAACGTAGATGGACAAGGATACAACAATATGAAGGGCAAGGAAAGAGATGGAGCCAGGCATGATACCAAAGACTGAAGAGAGGCAAATTCAATGGTAACACAAAATATAATGAGCCAGGATGGAGGGCTAAAGAATGTTTGGGTAGAGAGAATGTGGGCAGAAAGCTGAATAGGTACCATGAGCATATGCAAGGCTTTAAGAAGGGAGAAGCAGGGAGAGTGATTAGGGACATACAGCTAAATAGAAAAGGGGCTAACATTTAAAATAATTTAGCATTGAAAAATTCTGGAGCTATAGAACTTCCTCATAATGTTCTTAAAAATTTGTTTCCTCATTAACTTCTTCAGTAACATCTTGGGCTGTATGAATAAGAGGAGGATGCCTATGGAATTTCTGCTGACACACAGCCAGGAATGTTTGTCAGTACAGAAAGAGTGCAACAGAATATGGAAATGTGTTGAAATTCCTAGCGGAAAACAAATCAAACTCTTATCTAAAGAATACACATATTTCTTCTGCTGGTTTCTCCAGCAATCTACAGCCAGGAAAGAGGAGGACTTGTCTATATTAGCTGTTCACTGGGTGATGTGTATGATATGGCAAAAAACCAAACCAAACCCAAAAAAAGCAAATGTGATTACAAGTTATTCCAAGGTATTCCTGATATAAACCAAAAACCAACCAACCAACCAAAAGCAATCAAAAAAAAAACCCAACCAAAAAACCACACCAAACCAAACAAAAAAGCCCCAACAAAACAAAACAAACTGAGGCTGTGCAAGATTTTGACTCACCAAACCTTGCCAAAGAAGTCAGGGAGGGACACGTGGTAGTGGTCTCTAGGACAATAGGGAGAGAAACTCAAGGGAGCAAGAGACATTCAAGCTGAAGGCAAATGCTGATGTAAGAGTACATAGGTATAAAATGGCCATGAAAAAATGTTGTCTAGAAATTTATGTATTTAACAGTATGTATCAATAATTAATATTCTTAAATAATTATTTACTAATTAATATTAAATATAAGTAATGAGATTCTGGAGCAGCTTTCAATTAAAGTAGAAAAAGCAAAAAAAACCCAATGTGTATTCAAGATTATATTTATGAGGGGAATTATGTGGCATGGATAATTCAGCAGCTCCTTTTCAGGGATTTTGATCATGTGTTGTGTTGTTTACTTTTACAAGAGGAAGAGTATTATACTACTTCTTAGAACATTCGCCACACAGCAAAAAGAAAATTGTATTATGTTCTTTTACTTTAGATAGTAGTGTATAACTAGACTTGAATGCTTTTATAGTTAAGGACCATATTTACATGCAGCAAAGTGTTCATGATAAGCATTGCAAACCCATGAAAATAATACAGTAATATCATGTTTATTTACCATAGAAACTACTGTTTTACTTATAGAAGTTATCACATTAAAAACAAAACAAACAAAACAAAACAAAAAAAAACCCAAACCAAAATCTGAACAGTTCTTTTTTAGATATTATCTGTGGTTAATAAGGGGAGGTGGAGAGTGTGATAGACTGGGAATAGAATTTTGAACAACGACAGACCCAGAATATTTTCCTTAAACTGTAGGTAGGAGCAAAAGTGAAGTGTTGGTGCTATCCACTATTCATTCAACATAGCAACATTCAGTGATTTATTAACAAAGATAAATCCCCAAAGCTAAAAGCCATTGTCATAAGGCATGGTCCAGTACTACTAAAGTTAACGAGAAGAGTAGTAACAGATATTGGGTCAAGCTGATAGCTGAGTATCAAAGATAAGGATGAACTCTCATATATTGCCCACAAATGGTGTTTTCCAAATCACATTCATCACTAAATGTATTTCATGTTATTGGTGAGAGGGGGTCTCAGGTTAGATCCACATGAAGTTCACAAGCTAAGAGTAGATTTGGGGGTTAGAGGTTTCTGGGAAGTTTCTAACTGTGTGTGCTTCGCTTTCACTGATAAAGTTGGCCTCTTATTCCCGAGACCTTAAACTGACCAAGTTAGAGCATTGAGGCATTTCAAGCAGGCATAAGCTTTGGCATACGGTATTTGATAGGCTCTAATCACAGGAGCAAGGAAGACAAATGGGTTCTTGGGCCAACTCTTTCCCACTCAGAAACAAGATTAGGGATTAGCAATGCTGCTACATTACCAATTAGCAGCATTTAGTACCAGTGCCACTAAATATCATCTACCTATGCTTGTTCTGATAACTAAGATATCTTAAGCTTCAGCAGCTCTGTTGTGGATTAGGGGCACTGATGGAGAGTCCATCCAAAGTAATAAGACCATCCTCCCCTCCTCTTCAAGACCTGGAAATTCCAGGTTCTCCCTCCATTAGTTATCATCATCAGAGAGAGGCAGGGAAGTGGAGAGGCAATGGCATCAGCCTGAAAGAGCAGTGGGCTGAGGCTGTGGCTCAGAGCACCAAACAGCTTGTTTGTGCTTGTGATAGCTGGGCGGGGGCATCTGCAGAGCACATCTCTACTGTATGGTGGTTGCAAATCTAGATAAAGTAGCTGTGACAGAAGGAATCGTAGCATAAATAACAGTAATATGGAGTTGAATTTTGTTCTTTAGTGCTTATCAGACTGCGGGTAATGAAAGCACTTCACAGAAAGATGAGTTGGATTCTGGTAGAGAGTGAATTTGTAGGCAAACAGGGCACCCTTGTAAGTTGAGTGTAAAGTGCAATTATCAGCACCAAGTAACAGAGCCCTTGCTTGATCCTTGATAACTCAAATTACAAAACACTTAGAGGTGCTACTAGAACAGGTACTAAAATTGGCCCACAGGTACAGCCCGTCCACTGGCACCTCATTGGCTGTTGTTTTAATTTCTGTAAACAACATTCATGATGTGCTGTCTCCTCTCTGGAGGAGGGGCCCTTGTTTGCGTTGTTGACAATCTAGGATAAGTAACAGAACAAAGACATGGGAAAGGCTGTAACCCAACTAAAAATCACACTGTGTGTAGGTACTGGAACTTTCAGAAGTACGAAGAGCGAACTGTAGGATATGGGTGTCAAATGCATTTTGTGTTCTTGCGAACTATTTCCTTTGTTCTTGTTAAGTAAATATGAATCAACAATACTTGTCTATCTCTCAATTTATGTATCAATTCTGGGGAGAGATTTGAACAAGAGCAGAGGATTATGGTAAGGGAAGATGCTTGTGTGGAGGGGGCAACACAAAGACAAATGTGTGAGGGCAGGATAAATAGCCTGCTCCCACCATCGGTGTAGTGAAGGTGGGGAAGGATGGAGAAAATGTGAATGCACATGCAGGATGAAGGCAAAGCTCTGAGCCTTAAGGACAAGAGCAAGTGTGGTGAAAAGAGGAGCTGGTGAAAGGACATAAGAAAAAGGAGGGCAGAGCTGTGGCAAAGGAGATCTCTTTAGCTGTTGTGTTTTCAGTACATTTCTGAGGGGCCCAAGGGAACAAAGAAGTTCTAGCAAGGAAGATGGGGAAAGACATGAGCTTGATAATGGCTCTGGGTGTGCGGGCAGGAGGTGAGCAGTGGTGCTGTACTGTAAGTAAATGATGTCCCCAGTGATATGCAGTAGCAGCTGCTCCCCTCACCCCTGCCGGTATACACCTGCCTGCCTCTCAGCTGTCATATACTCCCTTGTTCCCTTCTTTCAGTGCATCTAAGAAAAATAGGCATAGCTCCAGGAGCCCTTACAGGTGTTACAGTGCCTGCCAGCCTGTGTACCTGCTGATGACAGAGGCTGAGAGGCTTGGAAATGTACGTGCTTTTGGTTTGCACTCTTCCAGCCCAGTGATTGATTTCATGTCACCTCTTCCTTTGAACTACATTAGCACTTCTGTGTCTGCTTTCTTTCTCTAGCCTTGCTGCAAGTGCAGGGAAGATGTCAGATCATGGCAAGTTCCCTGTGGGAGGAATGGAAATCATTTCAGTAAATCAGCTTGTGGTGCCCCTGATTCTACCTGTGTACAGGGAGGCAGCTCCAATAATCTTCATAGCTTCAGTTCAAGTAAAATAGGATCTCCTTATTGGGCTGGATGTTTGCCATTTTGTAATGAAGGAAAAACACTCATTCCAAGTTGTTTGACTTCTTGGGCTCAAACTCAGCAATAAACCTTTCACAATTACTGGCAGGGTAT
This sequence comes from Syrrhaptes paradoxus, assembly GCA_013400615.1. NCBI lineage: Eukaryota > Metazoa > Chordata > Aves > Pterocliformes > Pteroclidae > Syrrhaptes > Syrrhaptes paradoxus. Next base: position 44,344 of record VZTO01018862.1, read on the forward strand.
GCTTTGTAGAAATAACAGGCATTTTATGTCTATTCATCATCGTTTTTCTGTAGTACATTTTCACGTGTGTGGCTATGCTTCTCTGAAAGCTGTCAAAGCTAAATAAATCCCTTCATTACATCACCATAATTCCCTTTTGCTTAAATGGCAGGCAATTGCATATGGGTTAAAGAAGTGGAGGAAAAGAATAAGGTGTAACTGAGGATGAAGTCAGTCTCCTTTCTTGGCCAGAAAGTCGCTAACTGGGCTTTATAATGAATCTAGACACTGTTCTCTTAGCTGGCAGTGGCACCTGATGTTGGAGAAGTGTGGATAAATCCTAGTTAGAAACTGAAAGAAGACCAGAGACCTTTAAGTCAGTCTATTCTATCAATTTTTTCAACAGAAAAAAAGTAATTGCTGCTATTTTAAGAAAAATATTGTTCATCAGCCACTTGTGCCTTTGAATCAAACTGTATCTGGTGTGTTATGTAGAGGTTTAATAATTTTGATATCTACTTCCCTTCTTTTGGAACTACCAACCTGGTGATTAGTATGGAGAAGTGAAATCCACCAAGTGAGTTCTCCTGTTCCAGGCTTTCAATTCAGGAAATTTACTGTTGGCATACAGTGACCATATGTGTAGTGAAAACTGTTGGGCTCCCATCCTAGCTGCTGCTTCTGAACCTGAATGCTATTGCAGAGGCTTCATGCCATGGGTATAACTTATCTTACCAGAATCACGTCAGAGGGATTTCTTCATCTTTATCTGTACTCTTCCCTTCAAATTTGCTCTCAACTGCCTTGCGCTTTGATATCTAGGACTTGAAAAGGTGAATGCAGATACATGCTAAGGCAAGTAACAGCCACTGGAAGGAATGAGAAACCAGTTTCCTTAGCAGTCTGTATACAGTCTGTATCCTGTGCAAAAAAGTTCTTTTGCTATAATTCAGACCCCTGCACCGTGCCTGCCTTTTCACCTTCAGGCCTTGCTAGGGCATCCCCAGGAGCAATGTACAGGGAAGACAGGCAGTTTTATCTGCTTCAGTTCCCAGCCAGCTGCAACAGAGATGTGTGTCCAGACTGCCCTGTGCTAACTCAGCAACAAGAAAGTGCCAATCAGCATTTCTCCAAGGCTGCTACGCAGACCAAGAAGGTGAATAAGGTGCTTTGACTAAACTGTATTTTCTGGGGATTATAATTAGGAAAAAGTTATCTTTTGGGGGTTCACAAAGTCTTCAGATACCATTCTTCTATCTGAGATTATCTTCTAGTGCAAAGATCTGTCTTAGCCCAGGTGAAGAAATGCCTCTGAAAGCTTCACTTTTCTCTGAGAAGTGTAGTGGTTAGAAAGGAAGGAAAAAATTGTTCTCTCCAGCTTCCAGAGCAATGACTTGAGAGAAACTTCTGTGACCCCCACATCCACTCCATATTTGAACAAGTCAGAAGATTCAGATAGAAAGGGAATCCACTACATGAAGTGGATGCCCATTTCTTTCTTGCCAAAGCAAAGAAGAGGTGGTCACTGTGCCATAAAACTGCATCCAACAGCCTTCCTGATACACAGCACTCCTTACTCGAGAGATGTCAGTTCCAGAGGAATTGGGTTTTGTCTGCAGAAAGTTTGTTTACTGGAAGGTTGAGAAAGGATGTGGCAATTTTGAGGGGGTGGTGTGAGGACAACATGCATTAGTGATGACCCAGAGGCTGAGGAGCAGAACACCATTAGGCCATCAAAAAGAGCAGGCAATATGTAAGTGACAGTAACATAAGAGAAAAACATCTTTTTATTTCCCTAGTGGTGGTTTGTCATAACAGCTCCTTGCCATACTCTTTTCTTCCAGAATTCATTTTATACGTCTCAAGCATGAAGAAAGATAAGTATATAAGCATTCAAATTAGCACATTGTATGACTTTTATTAAGTAGAGAAGAAAAAAAGATGAAAAATTATGCCCTGTTGTGTCAGAAAGCATCTGATTGTATGTTCGTGTTTGTACCTGTAGTTTCTGTAATTTCTGAAAATCCTATACAAGTCTCAGTGAACCCCATAACTGCTACTAGAATATAAGACTTTTCTCTGTAGGGGTTCTGCACTGTTGTAGCTCCAGTTCTGAACTGCAGAAAAATACAGAAAAAGAGAATATTCGGTGTCTTCATATACAACATGTTGATGTAGCTGCATAGTTGCATATGACAATCTTCCCACACATAGCACAACCTTCCCATACCTTCAGGATCTGGTGATACTGGCAATATCCATGCAGTGTTGCTGATGACAATTCTAGTGTATGACAGCCACCAACCAACACTATGCTCTTTCCTTAAGAACCCTTACTGATGGAGGGATTTTCCAGACTGTACAGGAAATTTCTGCTTTAGCAGTCTGGCTATTTTCAGCTTCTGTTTTATTCACACATTCTTTGTCAATATTAAGCTCTTCCCAAAGTCTGCTCTCACTTGAGAGCTTAGAATCTTACTAAATTCCAAATTAATCTGAACATTTTGCTAAGAAACTATGGGGTTTTTTAAATCAGAGGTAAAGAAGCAGGACTTCTGTGATTAAAACTATGCTTCACTGAGGGGCTGGGAGGAGAAATCAGAGGTGGAGGTTAAGCTTTCCCATTGGTAGTAAGAAGAAATATCAAGTCCCCATGATGCTGGCAATGAGTCCTTACAGTCTCTATGTGATCTGCCAGTCAGTCAGCATTTAAAACAATGCAACACATGACTAGGAAAGGCTTACTCATTTTTTGTGTGCTTTTTTTTAAAGTTACACTTCAGAGCCCAGTATGATACTGTAAGTACAAACATTTACTCTTGTTTATTATGAGCATCCTTATGCTTGTAAACTCAGACTGTCTGATGGGAGGAAGAGGCAATCCCATAGGACAGCATATCAAACCACAAACCAGGAGGGATTCTTTGTTTTTTAAATGCATTATGATAAAACTACAAAATGTACTGTGTCTGCCCTCTNCCTGTGCAAAAAAGTTCTTTTGCTATAATTCAGACCCCTGCACCGTGCCTGCCTTTTCACCTTCAGGCCTTGCTAGGGCATCCCCAGGAGCAATGTACAGGGAAGACAGGCAGTTTTATCTGCTTCAGTTCCCAGCCAGCTGCAACAGAGATGTGTGTCCAGACTGCCCTGTGCTAACTCAGCAACAAGAAAGTGCCAATCAGCATTTCTCCAAGGCTGCTACGCAGACCAAGAAGGTGAATAAGGTGCTTTGACTAAACTGTATTTTCTGGGGATTATAATTAGGAAAAAGTTATCTTTTGGGGGTTCACAAAGTCTTCAGATACCATTCTTCTATCTGAGATTATCTTCTAGTGCAAAGATCTGTCTTAGCCCAGGTGAAGAAATGCCTCTGAAAGCTTCACTTTTCTCTGAGAACTGTAGTGGTTAGAAAGGAAGGAAAAAATTGTTCTCTCCAGCTTCCAGAGCAATGACTTGAGAGAAACTTCTGTGACCCCCACATCCACTCCATATTTGAACAAGTCAGAAGATTCAGATAGAAAGGGAATCCACTACATGAAGTGGATGCCCATTTCTTTCTTGCCAAAGCAAAGAAGAGGTGGTCACTGTGCCATAAAACTGCATCCAACAGCCTTCCTGATACACAGCACTCCTTACTCGAGAGATGTCAGTTCCAGAGGAATTGGGTTTTGTCTGCAGAAAGTTTGTTTACTGGAAGGTTGAGAAAGGATGTGGCAATTTTGAGGGGGTGGTGTGAGGACAACATGCATTAGTGATGACCCAGAGGCTGAGGAGCAGAACACCATTAGGCCATCAAAAAGAGCAGGCAATATGTAAGTGACAGTAACATAAGAGAAAAACATCTTTTTATTTCCCTAGTGGTGGTTTGTCATAACAGCTCCTTGCCATACTCTTTTCTTCCAGAATTCATTTTATACGTCTCAAGCATGAAGAAAGATAAGTATATAAGCATTCAAATTAGCACATTGTATGACTTTTATTAAGTAGAGAAGAAAAAAAGATGAAAAATTATGCCCTGTTGTGTCAGAAAGCATCTGATTGTATGTTCGTGTTTGTACCTGTAGTTTCTGTAATTTCTGAAAATCCTATACAAGTCTCAGTGAACCCCATAACTGCTACTAGAATATAAGACTTTTCTCTGTAGGGGTTCTGCACTGTTGTAGCTCCAGTTCTGAACTGCAGAAAAATACAGAAAAAGAGAATATTCGGTGTCTTCATATACAACATGTTGATGTAGCTGCATAGTTGCATATGACAATCTTCCCACACATAGCACAACCTTCCCATACCTTCAGGATCTGGTGATACTGGCAATATCCATGCAGTGTTGCTGATGACAATTCTAGTGTATGACAGCCACCAACCAACACTATGCTCTTTCCTTAAGAACCCTTACTGATGGAGGGATTTTCCAGACTGTACAGGAAATTTCTGCTTTAGCAGTCTGGCTATTTTCAGCTTCTGTTTTATTCACACATTCTTTGTCAATATTAAGCTCTTCCCAAAGTCTGCTCTCACTTGAGAGCTTAGAATCTTACTAAATTCCAAATTAATCTGAACATTTTGCTAAGAAACTATGGGGTTTTTTAAATCAGAGGTAAAGAAGCAGGACTTCTGTGATTAAAACTATGCTTCACTGAGGGGCTGGGAGGAGAAATCAGAGGTGGAGGTTAAGCTTTCCCATTGGTAGTAAGAAGAAATATCAAGTCCCCATGATGCTGGCAATGAGTCCTTACAGTCTCTATGTGATCTGCCAGTCAGTCAGCATTTAAAACAATGCAACACATGACTAGGAAAGGCTTACTCATTTTTTGTGTGCTTTTTTTTAAAGTTACACTTCAGAGCCCAGTATGATACTGTAAGTACAAACATTTACTCTTGTTTATTATGAGCATCCTTATGCTTGTAAACTCAGACTGTCTGATGGGAGGAAGAGGCAATCCCATAGGACAGCATATCAAACCACAAACCAGGAGGGATTCTTTGTTTTTTAAATGCATTAAGATAAAACTACAAAATGTACTGTGTCTGCCCTCTGTCAATTTTAAGTTTTTCCCTATTTTTTTTCTGACTTCAAAACCATTTGTGGTGCTAATTTGTAATAGTATGGAGTAATTCTGACTACTGTGGTGAACGGTGATGGATAATACCACATGTCAGAGGGGAGCTGATCTCACTTCATATGGGAAATGTAGGTGGCTTATTGCTCAGTACAGCATAACTCAAAATTTTTTTTAATTTTCTTGTAAAGTTGTAGATAAAGAGATGCAGCTGAAAGGGCTTAGTGCTTCCTCTGATCAGGCACAAGCAAAATCCACTGAATGTAAAAGCAGGTCCCTCTTCACCCATCTTATTTATGGATGATGTGAGACTCTGAAGGAAGGCACAGGCCCTCTGGGAGAGGGTGGTGGCTTCAGCAGGCAATGGATAAAGGGAAAACAGCCATCCACAATGTTGTGAGGTGTAGAAAAAATGGCATGCATCAAATCTGTCACACTTTGAGCTACATACAGTTTCAGAGTACTTCAAGTCATATACCCCAGGAAATCTGCCAAGGGGGAAAGGAAAGGCTGTGTGCTAGTTCATAATCCTATGAACATTTCTTGCGTAGTTTTAGGTTGCTATTCTCACACGTCATGTTTCATATTCCCTGTAGAATTTGTTAACTCACAAATTGGATCTCAGTGTCGAGGGGTCTACTTGAGACATTCTCCAGAATTTGATATTTCAGCCGGGAAGGCAAGAAGCTGTCCAACAAACATTCTAGATCTGAACCACATATTTTAATGGCAACTTTTTGAAGGCATTTTGGATTTATTACTGCAGAAAAACATCTTCAAAAGTTTCCTGATTTACTATTCTATCTTAAGAACAAAGGGAGAAATTTATAGAAGATCAAACAGATTAAAATAGAATGAAAAGACAGCAGATGCTGTTGATTTACTGAAGAATTCAGAGCCTTGCATTTGGTGGCTATATTGTTTGCTGATACCACAGTTTTAGTGTTAATAACCTACACCCAAGCCGAACATATTACAAAGCATTTTTAATCTCTAGTTTCTTGCGACACGTACAAAAAACCCTTGAGTCTGAATTGCTTGCTTTATGTTTTGTCATCAGAAACACGATGATATCTGGGGATTATTCACTTCTCGGTTCACTTTCTCAATTGTCAGATGAGAGATGGGAAGGGGTGATATGTGTGATATGTCTAGGTGTAATTCTTCAAGCCTTGGCACAACACGGTATTGACCAAAGACAAGTTGCTTGCCCTAAACTTGAGTGTGCAATTATTTAAGCATTCACATTATGCATCTGTTCAGGAGTCAGAACTCTCAGCCACCAGAATTATTATTTCATATTGTTCTCTACCAGAAAAAGCTCGAATAGCTAAATGGCAAAATTAAATTCTTAATAGAGACCCATCCCCTCTCTTTTTTACCCTTCACTTCCCCACTGTGTTTCCCTGAGCTCTTAGGGTTGAATAAGGGTAAACATGTTTTTTTCTTCTTTAATTCTTTTGATGAACTGTCTGAATAGGTTAGTAGAGTACAAAGAAAACTACATCCTCCTTCCCAGAGAGTGAGTGCTTCAGTGCTCTTTTCCCAGGAGAGAGAAGCTGAGTTTGATCATCCATAAGGACAGTTATTTCACTGGGCATGTAGGGCTTCATTTGCTTGATTCCTCCTGCTCAAGTCTTTATTTTGGGGTAGCTGTTTGTAGCTGGTTTTCTGAACAAAACTGTCTGAAATGATCACGTTCTTTAATGATCCGTCTCTTCCTAATGTAAACTTCCTGCCTGTTTTCAAGCAAATGTAACTCAGTGTTTCAAGATCCTAGAGACATTAGATTTATATGTTTTTCATAAAGACTGGTGATAAGATGGAGGAAAGACAGACTGCTCACTGTCCAGCTTGCAGAAGTGAGCTCAGACCATATTAGGTGCTAGAGGATTTCCCCACGTACCCAGCCGGTGTGCTTGCCCCCTGGCAGAAGATGAGAAAACTGCACAGGGAACAGGTCCTGATAGTTTCAGTACTAACCAGAAATATGAAGGTCATTTGAACAAGACTCGTTTTTGACCATAAAAACTTGATTTTTTTTTTTTGCCTGTTGCAAGCAAACAGTGGGACCTAAACCTTAACTACTAAGCGAAAGTCAGATCTTTTTGAGTTGTGTATCTGCCAGCGGTCATTCATCCCCTCTAGAATCAACTCTCCTTCATTTAAGGCAACAGTAGCTTTGAACGATTGGACTGGCAAAGAATTAGATTCAAAGTACACATTCTTAGCTGATTATACCTTCCCCTATGCCACATTAGGTTGATTTAGATTGGTGTCAAGATGAATGAGAACCCGACTTCTAACAGGTAATTGTCCTACCTTTTGTAATGCAGTCCCTTCCTCCTCTGTTTCTTTGTTGATGCTTAGAAAAGGCATTTCCTCTAGTCTGTGTATGATACAGTAAATTGTTAGCAGTAATGTATTAACAAGGCACTAGGGTCTATTGGACAGAGGTAACCTCTTTGCCCATCAGTCCCAACAAGAAGAAGGTGGTCCTTCACTCTAAATTACTGTCAGTACCTTCTACTTGAAGACGTGAAAGATACTTACTTTACTGTTTTTTCTCAGGAAAGTAGAGTTCATCTCTTTTTCTCCTTCTGACTTCAGTAAGGAGGAAAAAGCAGAAAGCATCTCATCATAGTTGTTTTCCCTCTTTTTTCTGTCCTCTTTGTGGCTGATAACAGTAATCTACTGACCCCATATTATATCTAGTATCAACTCCTAGTCAAATAGAATTAATTCTTTTTTCAAAACCAACTCACAAATTGCAAGTAAAGCAATCACACAGCTTTAAATCCCTGGGAATACTAGGTACAGCATACTTTTTGTTTAATGTGTTAAGCATCATTTTTGCTTTATTTTGTTTTTTAAAGAAATGAGAAGCCACCCTGGAGTAGTAGCTGGTTTGGTGCTCTGTTGATCATTAGTACTGGAGAAAGATGCTCTGCTGTTTCATCTTGTTAAAATGTATTTTACTTCTGTGATAATATTCATTAGTACTTTCTAGTACTTGTACATTAGTTCCATAGTGAAATTGTGTGTAAATGAAAACGTAGCATACTGGATTAGGTACTCAGCATTATTATTAAACTGTGAGTCAGCTTGTCACATCTGAGAGCAGATCTTTTTTCCATGCTGGTTTTCTATCACTCCACTCACCTGCAGTTTTGAGGAAGCACTATTAAACGGTCTGTTGGCCAGGCAAGCAGCTACTCAAGGTGATGGGTGCCTTTCTGATGCAGTCAGCCATAGGACACATGCTCACTAAAATTTACTGCTTTCTGCTCAGTCTCAGGGAAGCTGGTTTTACGCAGCCAGCTGTTTCATCTGCCCCTGAATACACAGAAGCATGTTCTTTAAAATTCTATTTGTCTTCATACAGTAGCTGCATGCTCTACTTAAATCATTTTATTTTTACTTGGCTCTATACGATCACACATATACAGGATGTGGCCTTCATACGCCACAAGATAAAGGATTTATCAGAGCATGAAGAAACATCCTAGCTACATCTTGTTAAAAAAGTGTTTGTGTGCGCACGCATTGGTTATGTAACTGTCCTCAATGCGCAGCATTGCTGCATGCTGCTGCCCTGCCAGGTGCCACTTAGGGAGGCATATACACGTATTTGCAGCTTCATGTGAAGTCCAGTGTTATGTTTATTAGAGAACCAAATTCGATAAACAAAATAAGTGATGTAACTGAAATGAAGGTGCTTACATGGCTTTCAGAGTTTGCTGATAATGTTCAGAAATAAACAGCATCAGCATCTTGTTCCTTTTGAGTTAGACCTACAGATGTAATGCTTTTCTTTATTTTCTATGGCTCCTACAAGGCCAATGATGTTGTGAGGTATGAGTCCTTATCATTACATGCTCAGAAACAGATTAATTAAATTGCTAGGATTTTGTCAGTAAAATTGAATAAAGTTATCTCTTATACAAAAGCTGAGAACTGAGGCACAATCATATCCTCTTATAACTCCAGACACAACTTGAATGTTTGTCTTTATAATATATATGTCAACGTGTCAGGCCAGTAATTCACTCATGTGAATAAACACAGCTTCCCTTTGCTTTCATGCTCCCAGGGGGGAAAAAATAATCAGTTATGCTTTAGCAAATTTGGCATAATTAACTCTGTGAGCAAACTGATCATGGAGTTAATGGAAGAAAGATATATGGATATTTATTTTCATGTTTGTTTGTTTTTTCCCACAGAATGATATCACACCATTACATGTTGCATCGAAGAGGGGAAATGCAAATATGGTCAAACTCCTACTTGATCGAGGAGCTAAAATTGATGCCAAAACAAGGGTAAGCTTAAATGTGAACGCTGTGAGTGATTGTGTGGAATTCTTGCCTCTGACCTGTTAGTTGCTATACAGCTTAAATAATTAATCTTCCTGGCAGGCTACCATAGCTGCACTGTGTTTCTTTTTTATAAAATGGTTGCAGTAGGATGCTAACAATCTACATCTCTTAAAGCAGTGTGTGAAACACCATGTATGGCAAAGCTCAGAACTAATATTTTTCCATGTTCTCTGTTGAGCATTTAATTAAGAGTTGCTTCCAGCTTCTTGAGGGTAGAGGTGAATGTACAGGAAAATACTAAAATATAAGAATTCAATTTAGGTACTTCAGAATTTGAGTGCTAAAAGAGTAACTTTGAACTGCAGTGTGTGTTTGCCTTTCATTATCCACAGGGCAGTGTCACAGAGCATGATGTTGCTGATGGGTCTCATGCAGCTCAGCCTCTGACTGGGTGCTTAGCTGCTGGCTTGGATTTGTCAGCAAACGTGCCAGACCCAGTGGTGGTTTCCATCCGGCCAACACCTGACTCAAGTTGCTGAGTGACTTGAAAACTCAATGGATATGGTTATATCTAAGTGCTGTAGTTAAAACCCAATCAAACTAGTTTAAGGATGTTTTTACTTACACAGTGGCAAAAAGAGAAGGAAAAAGCTCAAATATTTGGAAGTAAACCTAGAACTTAGTGGTGCTGTGGGCTCTTATGGCAGTCTTTGCAACACACACCTGTGCAGGAGATAACCTTCACGAGCTGTGCCTGTAATTTTTTGACAATTGTAATTTTCTTGAAATATTAGCTTATCACCTATCCATCTTCCATTTTTAATTATTCTGTATAATTTCTACCAGAATTATTCCAGACAAAACAAAGGTATAACCTATTTTTTTTTTTGCAGTTATTACTGTATCCACAGGTTTCTGTTTGTTTTTTTCAATGTTTCAGCAGTCTCAGAGATTTCCTGCAGTGCTTTTTGAGGCACGTTTGTATTTTTTATTTCTTTAGCAAATTTGGAAACTGGGTCAATTTTTTTTCTCACCTCTGTACTCTCTCCACATGCTTTTCTTTAATTCTTCTATTTTGCCTTTGGAAATCACTCACGATTTTTTTTTTTGTAAAATGTTTCTGTTTTTTCTAATTGAGGAATATAGAAGAGATGACTTTTCATGGATAATGTGAACAGTGGGTATAATTTCTGGACTAAAATATCAGCCTCCTACGTGCTGCATGGGGGCTGTCAGGCTGAGGGACGTGGGCCTACCATGTGGTGGTGACGTGACAGATGTGCATTTGGTCACAGCAGGGAGGAAGGGATGTGGCAAGGGACTGTTTCCTCTCTGCAAGAATTTAAATGGCCCACTGCAGTGAAAACGTTGGGGTCACTACTTTAGATAGTCAGAGTCCAGCTTGTTCTTTAGTTAGGAAAATTTGTGATCTGCTTCATTTTCTGTATCACCGGCTCCAGGGTCAGACATTAGGATAATTTATGTAACTAAAAATACCGCTGGGACGGAAACAGGATCCAGGAAGAGGGCAGACGCATTAACAGCTCCTTGTGTTTGGCAGAGCTTCCCAGTGAGGCAAAAGGCAATGGATGAGTGTGGCTCATAAAGTGGTGCTTTGCTTTTTCCATCTTCCCCCCAGAGACTGCCTGTTTCCCCAAACACTCATCCTCTCCGTAAATCAGAAGGGATTTTCATAACTTCTCCAGCTTGTGCTGTACGTGTGTCACTCATCGTTGCACTTCTCTGGCATTACCATAGGCATCATTTTCTGGCAGTTAGTGACTAAATGGAAGTTTTGCTCCCAGCAGCACTGACTCATCCTGGCAAGGGTTTACCAGCCTGTGGTCTGGGCAGTGTGTGACTCTGCTGAGGAGACTCACTAAACCGAGCAGACAGCTGCATGATTGAGAAAAGGGAAGAGCATCTGCTGGAATAGATCAGGAATGAGTTACAAATCAATAGGAAGAACAACAGAAGGCTGAGTCTAACGCGGTGCTAAATGAAAAAAAGACACTGTTTCAGGAGTGCCTGCCTAGTTCTCACATTGAATAGCAAAGATTAATTGCTGTGAGCTGTTATAATACATCCTCCTGATAAATCTCTCATTATTCCTATCTGACACAACGTTGTATTGAGGTGCATCAACTTTGCAGTCATTTCATTTTTTTTAAGCACCTTTTTTTTTTTTAATGTCCCAGACAGAACAGCCTTACAAAAATACAGAATAACAAAAGCTTCAGTCATATGATTTTGCAACAGCATCATCACTACTTAATGTATTGAAAGGCAAAGAGCAACCAAGGCTGCCTTTTCTGACACATACATCAAGTCATGCTTATCGGTTGGATGCCTAGTCAGAGCCCAGCCTTGTGGTTTGTGAGGGGCACCTGTGGGGTCTGTGGGTGCTGAATGCACACACAACTTGATAAACAGATGGGATTTGCATGTGAAAATAACTGTCGGTCCTATTAACAGATTTATAAATGTCAGACCTCTTTTTTTTTTTTTAAGAGATTTTAAAAAGGTGAGTGTAATTTTTGTGGATATGAGAAGAGTGGGGTTTTTTTTTTTCTTGTTTGACTAAAATAGTTTTTGTCTTGGGCACCATGATATTATTTTATGCAAATATTGGTTATGAAACACAAAAGACCTCCTTAAAGGTGAATGGCAAAGATTCTGTACCCATATGAAAGGACAAAAATTCTTGAAAATTGCTTGTTTCTTTTGCTCAGAGACCTAGGCCTCTGTTCCTCCTTTATCAAGTCTGTAATTCACCTTTAAAAGAGTATGTAGATGATACCGTTTGGTCAACAAGACAAAACACTAGCAGGGCCAGGATTCACTACTCTCTTTCTTAGATGGGAGAGATTTTTAACTGTTCAGCTGTCATTTTGTGATCTGTTCCTGCAAACCATTCTCTGTATGGGGTGCTGGAAATATGCTCCATGTAATGACTATTTTTATTTTGCCCAAACATACTAATTTTATAGATAAATTCACATAAGCCTTTCCTGAGCAGTAAATAAGTTGGGGTAATGATTTCTTTTCCTTAGTCATTTGCATAAACATTTGTGTTTGCTGCTGGCAGATGGTCCTGGAAACTACAGTGCTGAAGTACTGCACAGAAGGTTAATGTGAAGGGCTAAATCCTTATCCTGTGAAAATTATTGTAAAAATCATCCGTGGCCTCCCAATTTTTGTATATTCACTAGAACTAGGATTTGATGAGCACCATAAATATTGTTGCACACCTGCAAACTGTAGCTAGGAGTTCAGATAACGTGTGAGCATATGAGATTATTTTCAAAAATGATCTTGCAACTATTTTGAGGTTCAGCCATCTTTTTTTTTTTCTTCTAATTCATGCTTATGTTGCATTGTTTATTTTAACCAGCTGTTTATCTTCTCTATGTCCATTTTTTGTGCAAGATGTCTAGCTGCTGGTACCTGGGGCTTTGTATGGCATTCTTAAGTGTATCCCTCAAGAACTGTGCACTGCTTTTGTCCATCCAGGGCAGCTTTTATTTTTCAGGTTTTTAACTAACATTCTAAACAAAGACCTGTTAATGCCTAACATAACATGTTTACTGAATGTTGTTGTAATTATTTTTTCCCTGTCTTCCAGAAAAGACTTTGAAAAATAAAGTTTAGTTAGAGAGGTTGATTAAATTAGCTTGATTTGCTTTGGCTGTCTAATACTGTATACACCAAAGTGAATTTGTGTCTGAAGCAGGCAGCAAGCATGTTTTAGCCTGGATTAATAGTAAGTGTTTATAATCTTTATTCTACTGATTTTGCAGCTAAATAATAGGCCAGGACTCTTATCTGCATGGAAACATGTGTGATACGCTCTTTTAAGATGCATCAGATCATAGATAAGCTGCTCCAGAAAAGCCACATGTATTAATATATAAAATAACTACAAGAATAACACTGACTTGGCACTATGAGTGCGTTTTGCATGTGTAGGAAGAGCAAACCTGATTTGTTGCCCTGTTGTATAGAAGGGGCAGCTTGCAATAGTGCTGATGAAGTGAAGAATTCAAGAGACTTAGAGCATGGAAGGACCATGAGAAACAGAGCCCTGCTGGGCTGAAGCATGTGCACAGAGACTCAGTAAGCAGCGATGGGGATGGTAAACCCTGGGGGCAGCAGTAATTGCTCCCCTGGGGAAGCATGCCTTCTACCTCCCGCTCAGCAGAGTGGAGCACCTGACGCACTCCTGCCGACGCCATGGACAAGCTCAAAATCTGACAAGTTCTTGCTGAATATTTGCATCACAGTGAAGTTTTTATTGGGTGATGTGCTTAATTTAGTCGCTCATAGATTGAGTCTGAGGCTGATGCTAGCTGATGTGAGAGCTGTGGTAGTGAGGCTGACATTGATTTGGGGTACAGCCTGGAGGATCCCATTGTGTGAGGGAAATCCTGGGTGGGCACTGCCAGGGAACAGGTAGCTGGGGAGCACACAGAGACTGGTTCATGCTTACCCACACTGCCCAGGGGTCTCCTAGAGCCACATGTGGTGGCAGGTAAACACACTGCATCAGGGAGGCTCAACTGCCTGCACCATCATCTGCTAATCTCAAGCCAATTCTGACCCCAGTGTAACAAGATCAGAGTGCTAGACAGGTATCTGAGTCTCAACAAGGACCAGAAACAATGCTTAGATCTCATTTAGTTGGGGTGTGTGTGAAATAAAAGCTAAAGAAAGAGCAACAGCCACAGAGATTGGTGTGTAATGCTTATGGGAAACTTGGACCTAAGCAGAACTCCTCCTTTTGTCTTCCTGGCTTTGCTGGAGATGCTCTCAGGCTCTCTGGAGGGATAGATAACACAGATGATACGATTTATCATGTCAGCACATACTTAGAGAGTCCTTAATCTGTAGATTATTGTCATAATCGTTTGTAATGGTTTTTCTGAGTCATTTCAGACTATCATAATAAGGCAAGTTTGTTTCCTAATACATTATATATTTTACGCTTCACATAGTATAGTCTATATGAACAGCAAATAAGCAACAAGGAAATCTCCTGACAAAATCAGTGAAGTCTTGCCAAATTCAGACCACTCTCTTTTAATCTCAAATATTCTTTTTTTTTTAAGTAAAATCTTTTTGTGATCTGTGTTTCAGATTGCCTCTGCACATTTCTTTACAACTTTTAATGCCATATAGCAATTAATGAAGCCAGGTGAATAGATGGTGTCTTTTCAGAATACAACAAAAGATCTCTGCAGAAAAATGAGCTGTCTGCAAGTGTATTTGCTCTTTACAGCGGGAGTCCTGATATCATCTTAACAATAGCTGCAGATAGGCTGTGTTCATCTTGCATGAACAAATGACTCCCTGAGTCCTGATCAAGTTAAGTCTCAATCAAAATCTTTTCTTCATCTACATCAAAACCACATGCCTTACTTTAAGTGGAAGAACAAGCACAATGAGAACCATAAAAAATTTAAATGAGACGAGCAGAAAAAGTTAATCACAACAATTTCTGTCTATCTATCATAGGCTTATTAGGAGAGGGCAAGCACACAGAGGTGGGAGAGTGCAAAGCTCTCTGAATCACCACCTTCCTCTCCCCATGTGGCCTCTACACTTTGCAGAACTTAAGTTGATTTTCTAGTAGAGTGTAATGGTTTAGGAATTAACAATAAAGAATATTGTAATTATGCATGGAAATATGTCCAGGAAGGTGTCTTAATAGTGCTTGCTACCCTGCAGAGAGAGACAGAGAGGGAGTGCATGTCTATGAATTATGTGAGAAGGAATTTTAGATAATCCTTATTATAAAAATGATGTGAAATACTTATTTTAGACAATACAATATGTGTGCTTTTAAGAGTGCTGGAAGACAGTGGAAGAAGGCCGCTTCCTTTATGACTTGTGTTTGCAAAACTAGAAAATATTTATCTTTCTTCTTTATTAGTTTCAACCTTTCTTATAAAGGCTCCTTTTTTGGTGTATTTAGTGAAAACATAGTATTGTTTCTGTGTGGCAGTATCTCCTGTGTATTTGCTTTGCTTGTAACAAATCAAATGTTTCTTCTCACTAATTCTGAAAACATTATTTTTTCTCCTTTATTTTTCTTGAAACTATGATGTTACTGTTTCTAACAAGCACTATGCCATACGGCATTGAAAAACTCCATGTGACTCTACTCACAGTTACTCAAGGCATAGGTGCTATCTTTCATCACAGAACGCATGTACTGCAGGTTACCTGAGCACTGTAAACCCTGTAAACAGGGTGCGGGTCAAAGAATAATCAAATCAGTTTGGAATAACTGTTAATGGTACTTAAGGAATGTATTTCTAATATGATGCTAACTATTACTAAGCAAACTATTCTAAAAGAGGTATTGATAGTCTGCCTTGCCTCTAGACCAGTCATTCAGCTGGAAGCCATGTAAGTGTGGTCTACATGGCAACAGACAGAAGTTAATCCCACATACTTTTATCGCCTGGGATTGAGATGGTTTTCTCATATGCTATACATCTGTCAAAATCAGTGTAATAAAATAAGCCTAAGTAGGAAAGATATTTTTTTTTCTCTCAGACAAAAGGACTACCCATGGACTTCTATGCCTACTGACAAATAAGAGATCCAGTTTTCTCAAAGGCATGCAGGCAAAAAGTACCTGATGTGCAATCTCATCTTTTTCTTGTATGTGTGTTTACCACTTCTACATGTAGAATAAGATCCTGGAAGTATCCCATTGCATGAGCACCAGTCTGGTATGAGTACTTACGTGTTTAGAAAGTCTGAGCCAAAATGTACTCTGTCCTTTTGAACAAACAGGTTCATCTGTTCAGTTGCATAAGAACTGCATCCTGCAAGAATTAGTTTCTTAGGACATAGTAGGTCATTATAAAAGTGCACAAGATTTTACTGTGTCTGAAACTAATCAATTATAATGCTTGTGTTCCACAGGATGGTTTGACTCCCCTCCACTGTGGAGCAAGAAGTGGCCATGAACAGGTTGTAGAAATGCTGCTGGATCGTGGTGCCCCTATTCTTTCCAAAACCAAGGTAACTGATACTGTTTTCTGCTGGGTTAATCTTTGTACTTTTTTTTTTAAATGTGTTTCTGAATGTCATATATATTTAAGGTTTGACAATAACTTTCCTATATCATAGCTATTTAAAGTAACTGTGTGGGAGATCTCCAAAGTGAATGCCGTACGTAGCTAATGTCTGCGTATGTAAAATGTGTTAAATCGAGATACACAAGAAAAGGTTTCTGTGCCACCCAAAAAGGCATGTATGGTAACCTTATCCCTGAGAGTTTAAGTGGTTGAAAATCTCTGTATCTACCCTGGAATAAATACATAGTGTTTACAATATATCTTCAGCTTGCACCAAATTACCCTAAGGCTAGAGTAGAGATAAGAAATATAAATAGAGCAATGTCTCTTTGCAGACACCTCATATTTCCTTAAGACTCAGCCTGATTACCAGTTTCTCTACTTTCTATTTCTTTACTTTCTATCTCTCTACAGTTTAACATGCAAAATTCTTCACGGGAATTTAAAATGTCTTGCACAGATTACTTTAGACCCAAGGGGTGGCATTAAAGCACACACTTGCCAGAACTCTTCTGGTAGTGCTCTCTGCTGTGCCATTATTGCTGATTTTAGATCTCAGTGCAGCAGCCTGCTTTGCAGCACCACTACAATCCATGACTTTCACATTCAGGACTGACATCTGGGTTGTGGAGGTTGTTGAGGCTCTTTCCCAAAATAACCTTCCACTTAATTTTTTTCTCTCAGTCTGTAAGCAGTATATTACCAGCATTTCTTATTTCCTTTTATTATTTCTTTTCTCTCTCTTCTGTCATTCTGTCCTGTTCTGTCTTGGTGCCCTTCTGTACTCTGCCTTTTCTCCTCTTCTTTCTTTTTTTCCCCGTGCTGGAATATATTTAGCATTTGTTTGGGGAGGTAGGCATCAGCTTTCCTCTGCTCAGTGAGTCACTGGCAAGTGCTCTCATGGGTAATCTGACAGACAGAATCCACCCATCCTTTGCATGCGGAGTTTCCACAGACTCCCTCAGCCCTGACTTGCAAACTTCATGAGCAGGGGGTACAGCAAAAGGCTCTCCAGGATCCCCCTGGGACACATTTCCATACCACTGCCACTCTCAGAGCCTGATACTCCAGGGAATAAGGCTGTTCCATACTCTCTGGTAGCTCAATTAACTACTTAAGAAAAAAAATGTAAACCCCATTGCTTTGGTTTACAGCATCACAAATGAGAACCTCTCCTAAGGAGCTACACTTCTTTGCCACATGGATTTTGTATTGTCAGGTGTTATAACTAAGCTTAACCTGATGTGGGTTTTGAATTTGTTCCTCTTTCTGAGGAGATTCTCACGGCCTGGCCCAGAGCTCACTAGCCAAAATGAGACAGATGAGAAAAAGGGATGGTGGGTTTGAAATAACCCAAGGGTGAAAAACACACTTTGGATGTTGACCTGCAGAGGCTTATATAAATACCTCCAGCAAAATGTGAGCTCTTCTCTGGGAGGGAGAAAACTATGTTATGTGTTAGAAAGTGAAAAGAAGAAAATGCAGAGCTTCCTGAGTTTCCTTCTGATGTGTTAATTATTCAGTTTTCAGAAGGTAAGCTAAGAAGTAGTGGTACCTCTGAATGACATTAATGAATCCATTCATTTGGCACAAAGCTACAGTACTGTCCTCTGCAAAAATAAGTGGTTCCATTCTCTTCAAATTAAGTAAGTTATTATTGGAAAAAGGACACATCTTTGAAAGAATTTGAACTTCACGAAGTTTTGTCATGTTATATAAAACTATTTCGGAAGAATAACCGGACTGCGATTTGATAGGTATTTCCTGCTAGACATAATTTAGTGTAGTGCTGGCCCATTTTTGCAGTGGAATAACCTTAGATTTATTTTCAGGAGAGTCAATGACCTAATGGATTATCTGGGGTTTTCTACAAGCAAAAGGAAACCTGAATTCTAGTCCTGAGTATGACAATGATTTACTGTGTAAGAAATGACATCTCTGTGTATCAATTTCCATTTTTAATTACTGGTTTTCTAGGCTGGTTTGACGCTTTTCCTTTTTTTTCTCTCCCCCTCCTGCTGCCCCAACTTAATGACTCTTTCCTTGATCAAAGTCCTTTGACACAGCTACAAAAAAAAGCTATGTATCACTGATAATTTTATGTTTGCCGGTCAGCCATTTGATACTCTATTTCAT
>VZTO01018864.1:2443-26369 GCA_013400615.1 Syrrhaptes paradoxus
TTGTGGGAATCTAATTTAGTTTCAGTTATTTTACCAGAAATATTCTGTTTTTAACTAGGGATTTAGCTGGGATGACTCTTAAAATTAAAGGTCCAAGTTACAGTAAGAAGGTAAAGAAGGAAATCTTTATTGATGTGTATGTTTGAGATTTTTTGAGCATTTAGCTTCCCTTCTTCTGGTTCGAGAAAGCAAAATACAATATGTGTACTGTGGTGTGATGGGTAAGGCTGTAAGGCTTAACTGGCTTTCTGTAAGGCTTTTAAATACATTCTCATAAAAATCAGATCCCTCTGTACACCTACAAGGTTTAATGTACATTCACTTTTTGGATTTCAGTAATTAGATATGAATCATTGTAATTGAGAACATGATGTTTTATAGTCAGGTGATTCAGATGGCCTTTTTCTAACCTAAAACATTTAGAATTATTTTAATCATATCTGTTTTCTAAAAAGTACAGTGTCAATACTAAATTTAGGTAAACAAAGTTTATAGACTGAGATGCTTGTACATGTATACATTTTCCATGTATGAAAATGTTGATACTGATCTTTTTCTAACAGTAAGACAATTTTTACCTTGATAAAGTACATTTGTCTTTTTTACTCAGCTGTCTTTTCAGGTGATAGGTTATGTCACTCTAATTCAGACACCTTATTTGTTTTCAGTGCCATAACTTAATACCTGTGGTACAAGGCTTCTGTTTCTGATATCAAAGGTACCAAAATATATCCCCTTGACAATTAGCACTTTCTTTCTTTACAAACAGTTGTCTGTGTTATTCGGCAGTATTGATTATTCTTTTACTGATGCTGTCAGAAGTGTCAAAAATAAATTTGCTAGGAATTAGTATAAAATCCTTTCATTGTACCAATAACGTGGCCAAGTATGCAGGATTTTGCAACAGGTGCCACAAAACCCACACCTTCCTTTTTTTATTTTTGATTGTAAGTAATAAAGTTTTCTGCTTTCTCCTGCATGTTATCACGGATAACTGAGTAGTCTTTATTACACAGTTATCTTAACTTGCTCCTAAAAGCTAAGAGCTTACTATGCCTTCTCTGCTCTTGCCGGTTCCAGACAAGACTGTATTTTTGTTCAGAAAAGCACATGGCTTGAATTGATGCCCAGAGCACTGTAAACATTTGTGATTTTTTTTTTTTTTTTTTTGCACCTAACGGAAATTAAAATGGCCTTCTGCATTAGAAATTGGGACAGAACACATTCTCATGAGGTCACCTTCTACCTTTGTACACAGCCTATGAACTGTCCACTTCCCCTTACCCACAACAGATTTCTCAGTTAAGTGAGTAGAAAATTCTTAAGAAGATGACATAAATAATAATATCTAAATGTACTGCTGGTACACAGAGTAAATGTCTCAGTGAGACTGAATGTTACAAAGAGCTGGAAAGCCAATTTTAGAGCTGCTGTTTATTGTCTTTCTCTTTCTTTCCTGGCATTCTTAGCATTTTTCTTTCCAGTTCATCCTCTGTTCCTCATTTACTTTTTTCCTTCTGTGTTTTATTGCTTTTGAGAACTCCCAATTGATCCTCCTGTGCTTCAGTTTTCCAAAACAGGATCATTGAACAGTTAATGCTGGCACTTAAAATGAGTGAACAACCCAATTAGATCAAGCGAGGGTAGGGAAATTCACATCTCAGACTTTTATTCTCTGCCAACTCAGGAAGACAAAAGAACGTCAAACAGCTCCCAAGTTCTGCCAGGCATAGCAGTGCAACGTATAATTGGGACCATAATGTCCATGCTGGTGATGATGCTGCTGTTTTCTGCCTTTAGAGGATAAGGACATTTGCTGTTTGCTAGGGTAGAGTTAAATAGAAAAAATGAGAGAATTTCACAGGTTCGACCTTTTAGATTTTAGGTGTGAACAAATAAAGAGAACTATTCAAGCCTTCCTGGGAGTAAAAGACAGTAACCAGCCCTTCCGATCTGCTTTGCAGATGTTTGCTACTTCATCCATACCTATGGCTAGGTTCCTATGGATCGAGAATCTGTGTTTTTGCTCCTGAGTAACACAGCGCATTGGAGAGAGCAGAGTCATGGTTCTTGGTCTCAAAACTAATAAAACACCACTAAAATGACTTTTCTGTTATTTAGCTAATGTGGCTGATGCAGAAGGAAGGCNCCCTGCCAAGTGACGATAATTTTCAGTGCCATCCAGCGTGTGGGTATAGATGAGTCTTCCAGAGGTTTTGCACTGAATGTGATTTGTTCTTTCCATTACATTGACAGAATGGAGATAGGTTGCCCCGTTGAACTTCTGAGATGAATTCTTACATTTGACTATTTACTGTTCTCTGTATCTTACTCTTGCCTTTCACCACCTTCCTTTAGTCCCTCCCTCACTGAAGGAGATGGCGCAAGTTATTTCTGCCTAGAGCAGTTCCCCAAAAAATGCAAAGTCAGTTTATTGCTTGTTTTTTATTTAGATGTCCTTTACTTGTACAGCAGGGCAGAAGTTCAGTGATAAGATATGCAAGCTTAGTGCAGGCTGCTATTTCAGCACATTGCCAAACACTAATTGATATCTAACGTTGTCTCTCATTTGCTCATAACAGACTGTAAGTAATCTCCTCTAGGTTCAACTCTGGTTTTGAGTCAAGAAGCTAGTTAGATTTTGACTTGAATGTATTCTCTGTCACTTTAATCTGTATAAATTTCAGAACTAGTGATCCTGAAAAAGTATTTCCCATTGGATTTTTTTCAGACTATATATATATTTTTATTTTTTTTCAAAGACAGGATGGTGTGTAACTCACTTACAGTTTTTCTTTCTACACCTTCTTAATTTCATTTTTGAAAGTTGTCATTGAAATTTGTCTGCAATAATAATTTCTTCCTGGCATAGCACTTCATTCTTAGGAGTACTTCTGCGAGTTTCCATCACTTTATAAAGCCTAAACAGATCTTAACAGATCTTTGCACTAGAATTCCTGTGAAGTGATTTCTGATGGTTAGTTTGTTTTGCCTACAATAAATTTCTAATTATAAACATTTGTCAAACATAAAGACAAATTTTTAGTATTAGTTTCTTAGTAAGAAAATAGTTTGACTTTGCTTTAGTCACTGTTTAACAAAACATGTCACTGGTTAATCATAGTGAAAGAAGCCTTCCAACCTGCTGATGGTGTTGCATTAACAGATATCCTGAGTTCTTCTTTAAACTCAAAACATTTCAGTAGAGCTCTATACCTGGGACAATATTTAATTCCTCAAAGTAATTGCTCTTGGCAGTCTTCCCACGCAGCTGTTTAGCATGGAATGAGGTTATTAACGAAGGGATGCTGCTAATTTCTGATCCTTCTGATTTCTTTCTGCGGTCGGTACAGAAAGAGAGAGCAAGAGACTGCCCTCTAGACAAGATCAGCGCCTGAGTTAGGCGTTGCCTTTGCAAAGAGTCTTCCTTCATTGACTGCAGAAGGAGGCTAGAAAAACCAAAATAGCTCATGTGACTAGCCTGGATTTCTAACTCATTAGGAAGTCTTAATTATATCAACATGTGGGAGAGTTTTCTGTGGTATAAATTCACCTTCCATCTGCACAACCTTTTCATCCTTATTTTTTAACTTTTTAGCTTCTAGTCAAAATATCTTCTCCATGAGTGTCTCAATATGGGAATGCTACTGAAAACTGTTTGCGAATTTGCATGGGAGGCAGTAAAACACTGCATAGCCTCTTACTGCATGTTGTTCATTTTAAAAGGAATTTGCAAGGAGCTTGGCACTCTTACTGGCTTGCACACCCAGTTGACAGTATTTAGTTTAAAACAGCCCTTGAAAGTACCACGTAAAATGAAAGCTGCTCAACACACGAGGAACACCTATGTTGTAGACCCATGCTCAGCAATTATTTGATAAACATCAGCCATCACCTGCACATAAAATCTGAATTTTCTACAATAAGCTATGCATGATGTGTTCTTAGTACAACTAACTAGATTTCACGTACTTGCTTTTACTTGTTCTGTAGAAATATATGTTTGTGTAGTTGTTTACAAGTTCTAGCTTTTGATTGTGGAAATCTTGTTCTCCTAATTCACTTTAAATTATATGTCTTTTAAATATGAGGTACAGAGTTTTATTCTTTGTACCATGAAGTTTTGTCTCTAGTTTTCCCTTATTGACATGAGCGTGATACAATATATATTTTGAATTCCTGCTATTTCCGATATCAGAACCTATTTCTTAAAAATTAGGGTTTTTTTTTTTTTTTGAAGGACCCAAGGAAATATGTCTTTGTACTTTCAGCACAGGAGTCTTTTTTATCATCGTTGTGCTGACTCTGTAGTAGAAAAAGCCTGGAGTTTCTGGTTGAAAGTGTGATTTCACAGGACTGCCGTTTGTTTAGCTGCAATTGGTAGTTTTTGTTTGCTTATGATTGTACTTTCTTTTTTTATTCTCTGGCATGCTGCACTTTTACCTGTGAATGTTTCCGTTCTTCTCCTACATTTAACAGTTTTATATTCATGTACCTTTTAAGCCCATGCTTTTCCTGACAAGTCGATTTCCAAAAGTAACCTCGCTATATTCAGATTCAATTTTGCCATAAAAAATTTCATTTCCAGTTAATCCACATTGATGTGATTTAGCTGCATTACTTAGTTGCTTACCATAACTCAGGGGACTTAGGGTGCAGCTGATTTTAACATAAATAAAAGTAGGTTGTTTCCTGACTATGAACTTCCAAATGTCATTGAATGAGTCACTCAGAAATTTCAAACAGGCTGTCAGTTTTTGGAAAGCAGACCAGAAAAACTTATTGTTGGAGCAAGCAGTTGCACTGAAATTAAGTTGTTTATGAAACTGGAGGAATATTACAGAAGTTTTTGTGTGAGGTTTTTCTGATATGGGGTATTTTTTTTAGAAAAATGGACAATATCATTTCAGGGAGATCAGAATGGATGGAACAAAATTAGTAATTTAAGCATTTTTATAAATAAGAAAGTTCGCTGTCACTTTGAAACTGTTTTGTTTTCATTCTTTTGTTGTATTGCAATGAGATCTAAAAAGTGGAAATTAAAACTTTTCAGCTAGCCCAAAATAAGTTTTTATAAAAAATCACAGATTTTATTACTTTACAGTTATTCAAAATAAGCTTATCTTTTATAATTTGTCCTCCAAATTCTGTCACTCCATATAGTTGTAGTTTTCTGTCAATTTACTGTTCCCACTGATATTAAATAAAGACCTGTTGTGTCTTGGGAGGGAATAAGAGCATGTCACCTCAGCTATCCTGGAAAAAAATGGGAAGGTAGGAAAATAGTGCCTTTTGAGTTGAAAGAAGCAACTGGAAGTATTCTATTTTGAAGTGCTCTATTTCTGTCACCATGCGATTAGCATGCAACACCAATGAACGTGGTTAAAAAATGGATTCTGTGTCTTGGTGCTGATCACAGTGCAGTCAGACTGACAAGTAACACCACTTTGGTCACCTGCTGGGCAGTTATTCACTGTCCTTAATGACTGCAATAAGCAAAACTGATTATGTTTTAAAACCTAGACTGTAGCTTATGAAAGTGAAATAATTTTCTCTTCAGAGTGTTGGTTCAATAAAACATATTGAGTTATAGATAGTCTCTTTGGAGGTTTCTTTCATTTTAGGCGGTAACTCAGAATTGAGAACTGTCATGGTTAGATGGAACTATTAGTCCCTCTGATGTACTTCATGAATCTAGAGAAAGGTCTTGTTAGATTCAAGTAATTCACGAAAATCACTCAATCTGCCCAGTGTTGCATTACAGAACTTGAGATAAAATTTGATATTTCATTTAGATGTATCAAAAAGTGACTGCGTGTTTCTCCAGTTTACTCTTACTTTTACTAGTAAAAGTATCTACAGAATGCTATGCTGCATGTTTTTAGTTACTTATGTGCATTTCTTTCCAAACTCTCTTCAAGTCTTTCCATTTTAATCTACAAAGTCTTGATGTGGATCGTAGTCTTAGGAAAATCTACTTCCCCTACTGAGTTTTATAGTGGTGGCATAATGGAATCCTTTTCTCTGCTTTTAGCTTGTCCCTAAAGAAAATGGAGAGATGCTTCAGTGTTTTTTATTATCCATTTTTAGGATCTATTTTCTTCTGAATTAATAGCTACAGTTCCTCAGGTTATCCGTTGTACACCGTGGCACTTTTTTTTCTTAGGAATTTGTTGAAATTCCCTTTGCTTCCTCAAGAATTTTCAGACATCTGCCTTTCCCCTTCTCCAGTCATGGAATTTATTTTATCCTAGTATCATTGATACTATGCTTTGACCTGCTTTTGCTTGGATGGCTACATTGACCTTTTTCCATTTGCAAATCTTTCTGCAGCAGATTTTCTTGGGCTTTGGGGTATTTTTAGTTCTAAGTTAGTCTGCTGCATCCAGATCAGTTCAGTTCCTTTTGAGAGTGCACCTCAGTGGAACATAATTAGGCCCCATTGGATAAGATTAATTTCTGTCAATACATACTGTGTCATACTGCTAGCATCAGCAGTTTAATTTTGTTATTTTATAGCTGCTGAATAATTAATTTTAGTCTCTTTTAGAATATAATATGTAATTCTAATTTCAATTTTTGAATGAAATGTGACCAGAACAAAGATTCACCAAAAATCCCCTAAGAGAATGGCTTAAGTTTATCTGGGCCAGGTTAGAGTATCTCGAACCAGATTTTAGAAATCCATCATTAAAATGATAAAGTTATGAAAGGTGCTAATAAATTGTAACCTGTATTGTCCCAGCACTATTATTGAAGTACCTGGTGAGGAGACGTGGTCAGACTTCTACAGGAGTCTGATATGGCTTTTTTGTGCTTATTTTTTCCAGGATTTAATTTTATAGTGAATAGGGATGTTGAGGTAGTGGGTGTTTAGACTATACATATTTTTAGATGAAGATTATTCCTTTCGTGTTAGAGAGATCCTTTCATGTCTCACATTATAAGATACAGCAAACAGAAGAAAATATAATATCAGATACAAGAACAACATACTAGACACTTGAGTTATCTATGGATAATGAATAAAAAATATCGACAGTACTTCCATTTTCTATTTCAGCTGTTTTTAAGGGTTCATTTATAAGAAGCTTTCTGTCCCATTTGGCTGACAAATACTGACGTCTGAATCTCAATCGGCATCTTCTCCTCTTACTAAATCATTCATGGGTGTTGCACTGCTTTTGGTCTCTTTATTCTGTCAATGACTTTGTGGTAAAAAATAGAAATAGAGCTTTTTGATTTCAGGGATTTGATGCATTTGTAGTTGGTGCAAATCATTAGCTTTTTTTAAATGCATAAATCATGGAGTCTAATTTTACAGCCTTCAGGCTTTTAATCTTTTGGTAGTGTTCGTACTCTTGTTTTAAAGGAATAACTTCGTAATTACTTTTTCATACTGAATGGAATCAATATTTCTACAGGAGACAATTTATACCTACAAAACAGAAACAGTTAAATTGGAGAGGATCTCCAAGAAGGAAGAGGAAAGATTATTAGCCAAAGACATAAGCAGTTAAAAGAACTAGTGTTATTCAACCTATATGAAAAAAAATATGATTACATTAAACACTATAGGGAACTAAGGAAAACAAGAAGTATCTCCAAAATCCTTACGCGTTCTTCAATTAAGAGAAAATGGATTTGTGTTTATAACTAGAAATAAGAACTTAATGCTTCAAGATGTGGGCTGTGTAAGAGCTATGGAACTAAAAGTTGGGAAAAATGTCAACCAGAAGAAAATTAGTTGCTGCAAGTAAGCCTGTTGTGGTGTGAATTGTTTCTGCAGAACTATCAAAGGCAGAAAAACAGGGAACATGGTGATGCACGTATCTTCATTTAGAAAGAAAAAAAAGTGGTTGAAAAGATTTTGTAGTAGAAACAATGAATCTCTGATCTTTCCTGATTCGAATCAGCATGAGCAGCTGAAGAAAAAAAGACCTAATTTATATCTGTCGTGGTTTTAAGGCCATCCAGAAATAAGCACCACACACCCTCTCACTCTCTCCTCCTGTCTGGTTGGATGGGGAGGAGAATCAGAAAAAAACAAAAGGCAAAAACCTCGTGGGATGAGGCAAGTGCAGGGAGGATTCACTCACTATTTATGGTCACAGGCAAGAAACAGCCTTGACTTGGGGGGAAAGACACAAAAACAATTTAATTTGTTAACAATCGAAACCAGAATAAAATAATGAGAAACAGAACTGTATCTTAAAAAGTCATGTCTCCCCTACCCCTCCCTTATTCCTGGGCCCAAAGGCTTTGTTGTCAATTTCTCTATCTTCTCCCCCCTCAGTGGCACAGAGGGACAGGGAACCGTGATTGCAGTCAGTCCATCCCATGTTGTGTCTGCACTTCCTTCCTCCTCAGGGAGGGGCTCCTCAAAGTCTTCCCTGCTCCAGCATGGGGTCCCTCTCATGGGAGAGTCCTTCACAAACTGCTCCAACTTGAGTCCTTCCCGTGGGCCGCAGTTCTCCACTAACTGCTCCAGCACAGGTCTCTTCCATGGAGTCATGGCCTTCTTCAGGTGCAGCTACTTCTTCCAGCGTGGGTCTTCCACAGGCTACATACAGGGTGGAATCTGCTCCACCATTAAATTGCCATGAATTCTCAAAGACTGCCTGGGAGAGCGCAGCCACCTCCCAATGTGGGGTCCTCCACAGCCTGCAGGGTAATCTCTGTTCCAGGGCACCTCCTTATTCTCCTCTGATCTTTGTGTTTGCGCAACTGTCTCTCTCACATCCTGCTCCTTTTTCCCGCCCCAGGTTTCCTGAGAAACTCCAGGCTCTTGGGCAGGGGCTGCACTGGGCTGTGGCTTCCTTGTGGAGGTTCGAGTTACAGAGGAGGCTGGGCAGGCAGCAAGGAGGCAGCTGGACTGACCGATCGGGCTGGGCGCTGCCTGGGGCTGTACTGCCGCTCCATGTCCTGTGCCCCCTCTTAAATATGTAGTTTGCAAAGGCGCTGATGGGCTTGGCCTTGGCCTTGGCCAGAGGTGGGTCTGAGTTGGATCTGGGGAAACTTCCAGCAGTTTCTCACAGGAACCATCTCTGTAGCCCCTCCGCCATTACCAAAAAACCCACCACACAAAACCACAACAGTATCAAACGTTTCCTTTTGGGCCATGAAAAGCCCCATGATAAATATGACACATCATCTGCCTTTTTTTTTTTTTTTTTTTTTTTTTTTTAGAGAGGTTTGCACTTTTCATCATTACAGGAGCTTTAGAAATAAAGCAAGCTGTGCTCCGGGGGCTTGGTATTGAATCTTTGTGAGAATTGCACTGCTCATAAAACTTTGCTCTAGGATGTCTTGGCAGGGATGGCCTTAAAGTTAGTTCATAAAAATAAGTAGATGAAGACACCAACAGATAGATATCTGCCAAATCACGTCAGAGTGTGACATACATAATGTTTACTTTGATGTCAGTTAACTTTTAGATATCAAAAGTATTTTGTCTTTTTCCATTGTGAAACCACTTACCATCATTGTTTGTGTGGAAAATGGAAGATGTTTGATTTCCTTTTTAAACGTATGTTTACTGCTAAATGAGCTTAAAATGTAAATCAAGAAATTAAAATGCTTACGTAGCAAAAAAGCCAGAATTTAGATTAGGTTGCAGGTTTTTGCTCTTGAAGAACAGGCAGCTGCTCCTTAGTGATTTTTCTTTTTATAGAATTGAAAGGGAAGAGATGAGCAAACTCCAATGGAAAAACCTGAATTTGAATGGTATGAGAGTGTCTTTCATAGCAGAGGAAGCAAATTGTAGTGTGAACTGTGTTTATTTTACTCAACATTTCTTTGATGAGAACTTGCCCTTCATTTGAAATTCTGTAAAACATTAACACAACAACTTATCTCCTGCAGAAAAGGCTGTAATAAGTTATGGCAGCCACTTGTTTCTGGGTTCAAAGGACCTGATCTGCTTAGAGCAATGGAAAGGTTCCACCTGGCTTTGGGTTCATCCTTGGCACAGGAACTGTGAGTGGGAGGCCCATGTTATGGAGTGCTTCTGGTGTGGATAACCACAAGGATGTGGCCGAAAGATAAGAGCATTATCGTCTTCTGGAAACTTCTCTTTCCACTTTCTTTGCTATATGTTGAGGGGCTGTGGCTCACAGCTATAGTCATATCTTACACTAGAAGCAGATGTACTGGAAAAATCAACAAAGAAGTGCAGTGAAATGCCATGTATTCTCCCAAGACTTCAGCTGTTTAACACTGGACTGTGTGATTTATCCTTTATTTCTTCTTCTGTGGAAGTGCAAAAGTGTTGGAGAAGGGGTATATAAGCAATGGTCTTCTTTGTTTGGCTTTTTTTTTTAACTTGCACACTTGAAAGATCAGGTCTCTAAATATATGCTGTAAGGGTTCATCTGGAGAATCTGGAGAGCTATCGTCTTTTTCTCTCGCTTTCCCTTTTTTTTCCTGCTTTCTTTCTTGCCATCTTCTCCACTAGTATTTATGTTTTTGTAAGTCCTTTGCAAACTCATTTCGTGTCTTTTCTTGGTTTCTTTAGTGTCACGTTGTGGGAATCAGTCCATGATTCTGATAATTTTTGGCACACACTTGCTGTACATGCTTTGTTTCTATCATCTCATTTTTGAAGTGAAGTATGCAAAAGAGAGTTGGAAACAGTCAGTACTTTATGCAAGGTGACATCATGGACATAAATGCACTGTCATAAGGACGTCCTCTGTTTTGTGCTATGATCTTTTTCTAGAAATTATTAATATTCTGCTGAAATCCTTAGCTACCATTGAACATTAACGTGACGTCTGCAGAGGCCTATCTGTCATAACCAGATAAGAGTAGTGGTGTAGAGTGCAACTTTGTATGTACCTAATTAGATCTGCAGGTTTTGTTTGATTTTACTACACTGATATGGCTTCCCATGCAGACATACTATAGATGTACAGGTCTACTGCATTGAATGTATCCACTTTGAGCTTACTCATCTGCTTGTAGAACATAAAAATATTTATGGCACAATTTGATGTCTTATGTAGACAGAAATCTGCAGGGATTATTATAATTTTCATAAATTCTTGAGAGACCTGAAGACAGACATGAAAACATTTTCAATGTATTTTATGATGTTATATATGAAATGTTGCATTTTTAATTTGTTAGCAAATAAGGTAGTCCAACTACCCAAATCTGATATAGAAGATCTCTGAAGATAAAAGGCAGTTATTAGCGTGGATGTTCTCACCCGTTACAGTCTTAACTCTGAAGTTGACAGCTGAAAACTATGTGTAACTTTGAATACAAGTGTTCATAACAAGTGAGACAGTAAAATGTAATTATTGCATGTTATTATACTATCACCTGTGCAGCTGTGAGGCATAGATTGAGTATTTGCCATGTTCAATTAGAAGAAGATAAAAGTAGCACTGCAGAACCAAGTCAGTTAAATGAGAATTTAAATCAGGGCAGCTGAAGTAGCAATTGTAAAGCCATCCCACACCCTAGCCAACATGACATGTTTTGAGACTAGCAAAGTAGTCTAGTTAAAACTACTAGGCTAGTAATTTTTCTGGAACTAGATCACCAAAGCTGGTAGTTTGGATGATATCTTAAAAAGAAGGTTTTACCTGTCAGGCATGTGTATGATTCCATAATGCTCCTTGAGAAGTGGTAGTCACAGGAGATGTACTGTCCTGGCAAATGGTGCAGAAGAAAACTATCTTTCTACCGTGTTACCAAGACTGACTCTTTGTATTCATCTTGGCACTTGCCATACTCATCACTTTCTTATCCAGCCTTTAACCAGTACTCCATGGGAAAGTCCATCTGCCTGCTCAGTTTGATACATTTTTCATTGCAAATGGTTCCTCTGGGGCTACATCACCTTCTGTTTTAAGATGTAAGCTGTAGAGCAGTGAAATTGTTTATTGACTTCTGTTCTGGAAAAGAAATCGGTTACAGTGATGGTTGATCACCATTTTTTTGGTAAGAATTTATTTTATACCAATATTAAGAGTTTTTTGTTTACCTTGTAAAGGTACATACTAGTCCTGTTATTGTTGTTTCTGTGATCAAGCAACCACAGGAGTCACAGGAGATTATGAGGTTTAAAAGCTCAGAAGTGAAAATTTAAAAGTTGCTTAGAACTCCAAAATTTTAGCCACGTGTCAGATGACATTTTCTGTATTACTTATGTTTGACTAAATTGATTTCTGATAAAATAAAGGTTCAGCTGGAGTAAATTAACTAAAAATACTACCTAGAAGGTCTTTATGGGCAAAGAAATCCATGCATTTTTACTGTCATCACCTAGACTTGCCTCCTGTGTAACACAAGCTGTGTAATCTAGTAATCCTCAGAACACTTCTGCAGCTTCTGTTTTAAGAATATACCTACTTCCCATGTAATGATTTATAAATTGAGACCAATAAACTAATTAGCCTTCTCTTTGGTACAAGCTGGTGAGTTTCTGACATATCGCTGTAGGGTTAGCATATAGCAACTCCAGTCAGTTTTGTGGTATTCACAGACTAGTTGATGATGGAAAGCACCTTTGTAGATTGTCTAGTCCAACCCATCTGCTGAAGCAGAGCCACATAGAGCTGGTTGCCCAGCATGTTCAGATGGCTATTTAATATCTCCAAGCATGAAGCCCTCTCTGGGTAGTCTGTATCCTCATAGTAAAAAAAAAGTGTTTCCTGATGTTGAGACAGCAGCTCCTGTGTCTCCACTTGTGCAGATTGCCTCTTGTCCTGTCCCTGGGCACCACTGAGAACAGTCTCCCTCCCTCTTTTTTGTTCCTTTCCATCAGGTACCTAGAAACATTGATAAATTCTCCCCCAAAGCCTTCTCTTCTCCAAGTTGAACAGTCACAGCTCTCGGCCTTTCCTCATGGGAGGGTTGCTTCAGTCCCCTAATTGTTTTTGTTGACATTTACTGGATTTGTTTCCCAAAGTCGGTATCTTTCTTACAGCCCAGTTTCTTCAAAAATGTTAACTTTATTTTTACTCTCTTATTTGACATTTAAGTGTCATATTCTAATGACACATTCTTCAGATTGCCATTATTGCAAACACAATTCTAGAATCTATACTAGTTTTATTTTCATACCGACATGCATAAAGTTGGAGTCTCCTTTCTAAATTCTGCAGAGGCACATCAAGATGGAAAAGTACTTGTCTTTAAATTGGGGCTTCATGTCAACTAAGCCACAAGCAATCCAGACTTCAGACTTTTATTTGCTATGAACAGAGAAATTGGACAACTCCACCCAATTAATGTCAACTGAAAGAAAATAACACTGTTCTATATAAGAGGAGGCAGCAGTGCTTTACCTTATCAGAGAATACCAGCTTGCTTTACCCAAATAAATTCTTTCTGAATTCCTCCCACTTGTTAAACTTTGTCCTAGAAAACAGCAACCATACCCTCCACCAACAGCACCAAAACCCTCCCTCCCCTTCTGATTCCCACCATTAGTGCTTATTTATATTATGTAGCTGGGTATTCCTGCCAGGGTCCAATGCACCCTCCTTCAGCTTTAAGTTTTTCTTTTGTATTTAATACTCAACTAAACATGTTTATTCAAAATACAAATAAAAGCAATCACTTAATAGAACTTTATTTTTTTTCCCGATATTGTTTATTTGAAACACAAGTACAATTTTACATGCTTCAGGGAATAATAAAGGTAAACCCTAAATATAAATGATGCCAACCCCTCAGTTTCAGGCCATAATATGTCAATAGCTGGAGTATTTAATGTAAAACCTGGTTTTGAGTTTCTTCAATTGTTTTCTGATGATCCAATACTGGCTTTATTCAGGTAGCAGAGTAAATTTAATTTCTTGGATTTTTAAATCTATTTTCCCATTTTTAATTTACTTGTCTTACATACTGTTCTAGTTGATGAACATATAGTGAATGCTGAAAGGAAAATAACATTTAGGAAACTTATGTCTTCCTCTCAGGTAGAATATTGAATAAAGTCTAACACATTGCATATAGAAATGCTATTAATTGGGGGGTAGTTTTTGAACACAGAGTAGTGATAGAGACTTAAAATGCATCGATATTTATCTTGTGCCATATCCTCACTTTAGAAATTATATAAAATTTTAATTTTGACCTTCAAGACAGAATACTTCAGGTGCAGCAGATGGAACTTTGAAGTACAATTCACAGTGAATTTCCTCTTATCAGTGTGGGAAAAATATGAAAAATGCTCTGTTTAAACACTAGTTTGTCATTTTCTGAAACGTCCTTCTTTCAGTTAACAGAGTTAGGCTGTCACTTTATTAATATGCCTAGTATTTGCTTTTTATTTACAACCTTGGTGACAGTGTCCTAGAGAGTGATTTATTCTGATGAGCTGTCAGCAGGATACTGTAAGTAGTGATGTAAAATAAGAGAGAAACAGGTTTCAGACCCTGTGTTAGCTTAAAAAGCAGGTGTGCAGTATTCTCTTCTGTTTCTACAAAGTAATGACTAGACTTATAACTGCTGCAAGTCTTATTCATCAAACCCCACCTATTCAGCCTGGTCCTTCCAGAAGAAGGGAAACCACTTGGAGGGCTTGGACTCGGAAATNATGTTTATTCAAAATACAAATAAAAGCAATCACTTAATAGAACTTTATTTTTTTCCCTGATATTGTTTATTTGAAACACAAGTACAATTTTACATGCTTCAGGGAATAATAAAGGTAAACCCTAAATATAAATGATGCCAACCCCTCAGTTTCAGGCCATAATATATCAATAGCTGGAGTGAATAAAATAAATGTAAAATAAGTTTCATGTAAAGCCTGGTTTTGAATTTCTTCAATTGTTTTCTGATGATCCAATACTGGCTTTATTCAGGTAGCAGAGTAAATTTAATTTCTTGGATTTTTAAATCTATTTTCCCATTTTTAATTTACTTGTCTTACATACTGTTCTAGTTGATGAACATATAGTGAATGCTGAAAGGAAAATAACATTTAGGAAACTTATGTCTTCCTCTCAGGTAGAATATTGAATAAAGTCTAACACATTGCATATAGAAATGCTATTAATTGGGGGGTAGTTTTTGAACACAGAGTAGTGATAGAGACTTAAAATGCATCGATATTTATCTTGTGCCATATCCTCACTTTAGAAATTATATAAAATTTTAATTTTGACCTTCAAGACAGAATACTTCAGGTGCAGCAGATGGAACTTTGAAGTACAATTCACAGTGAATTTCCTCTTATCAGTGTGGGAAAAATATGAAAAATGCTCTGTTTAAACACTAGTTTGTTATTGTCATTTTCTGAAACGATAACCTTTCAGTTAACAGAGTTAGGCTGTCACTTTATTAATATGTCTAGTATTTGCTTTTTATTTACAACCTTGGTGACAGTGTCCTAGAGAGTGATTTATTCTGATGAGCTGTCAGCAGGATGCTGTAAGTAGTGATGTAAAATAAGAGAGAAACAGGTTTCAGACCCTGTGTTAGCTTAAAAAGCAGGTGTGCAGTATTCTCTTCTGTTTCTACAAAGTAATGACTAGACTTATAACTGCTGCAAGTCTTATTCATCAAACCCCACCTATTCAGCCTGGTCCTTCCAGAAGAAGGGAAACCACTTGGAGGGCTTGGACTCGGAAATCTACGCAAGTGCAAAGTGAATTTATAACAAAATTATCTTCCCAGAAAATGCTATTACTTTTTTGAGCATCCCTGCAGCCTATATGATACGTCCGGAAGAGCTATTGGGTGGGAAGATCTTAAAATATTTTGGTATCATAGAATCATTAAGGTTGGAAAAGACCTCAAGGATCATCAAGTCCAACTGTCAATCTAACACCCCCTAACTCACTAAACCNTTAGATCTTGTAAGCTTTGTCTGTCTTTCTGTTCCTCCTTCTTGGTGCAGGACAAAGAGAGGATACAAAACACAATGACTTCCCTCTGTGTTTTAGTCCCTTCACATTTTTTTAAGACACTCTTTGACCTTGCCATCTTGGAGGTCCAAAAGTCTTAGGAACACTGTGACTGAATTAATTCTGGAGCAGGGAATGGCGGATATAGTTGGTGGCTGTGAGTGTCAGTATGCAGTATTCCCCACAAATTATTTGCTATTGAGAGGCAAAGTAAATTTGTGTTGCACCAGAATGGTTTCAGTGTGCTGGAGACTTGAGCTGGAACTGCTGCCTGGCACTGCACTTTGCCTGTTCAAATTGAGTTCACAGTTCCTAGTTCTGTGCTCTTGTGCATGTTGCCCGTGCTTAGGGTAATGAGCTGTATCAATTAGGTTATACCTCCTGGTTTTGTGTGTCTGAGAGTGGCTATTTGCCACACAAACATGCACAGGAAGCAAATTTAAATCTGTGTTGACAAGAGTTTTGTGGCATGCACTATAAATCTGAGTCCTTGCTTCAGTCTATTTTTTCTTTCAATCCAATCATGTTATATTCCACTATCAGTCACTGAAACAATACTACATTGCAAAAATTATAGTAAAGCTTTTATATTTTTTTACAGTCTATGTACTAGTATATCTTAATTGCTCTAACAGCAAGGAAGGAATTTAATGGAAACTAGATTTTTCAATATTATCTTAAAAATAGTCTGTTTAGACAGAAAAGAGGTTTGGCAACCTTTGCAACATACCAGTTTTAGGAGACACTTGAGTATCTGCAATATAAGATAGAATAAGACACTTTTGCCATTTATTAGCATTTGTATCTTTATATCTGATAATCCTACAGTGCTATATGGATATGTACAACTGCAAAACAAATACTGGGCAAATATGAGTCCTTTCAGTTGCATAAAGGTAGTTAATGGAATATTTTGCCTTTCCTCTTGTTTTGGTCGAAAGTATCTCTACGTGGGCCAGAAGAATGCAATTGTTCCTCTCCCTCACTTCATCTCCCAGAATCTTCCAATAATTAATCTGTCTAGCTTCTCAGAACAGTTGCTTCTTATAAATAAAATTTTTGTTGTAATGAAGGAAAAGCAAGTAGTGCTTTTGTCTTGGCTAGTCTCGCCTTGAAACTCGAAGACTCACTCTGTCACACACACCATTTGATTGGAAGAAAGTACAAGGTATACTTTAGAGAAAGTATGTTCTTCAAAGTTCACAATTTTTTGAAGTGGTTTTCAGAAAATTTCCTGAGTGGTTTTTAGAAAGCTCTTCTCATTGCACCCACTAGCAGCCACATATTTCTGAGTCCTTGTGATTTAAAAATACTGAGTTTCATCACATCCTAGAGAATCTTCAGAGTTCACCAGAATTGTTATTTTTGCAGTACATGTACAGTATTTTTTCCCCTAAAAAAAACCCTAAAATAACTTAAAGTCACAGAATCAGGATGGCAGGTATCTGTCTCTATTCCTAGTGTTCTTGTCTAAACTTATTAGCTTTATTCTTAAGAGTATACACTTTACAATGATGTCTAATTCTTCAGAAGAAGAGAATGTAAAGTAAGAAATTTCATTTCATGCTGTGAGGGAAGTATTTTTAAGAATCACAGTTCTTTAAGCTGGTTCAGAAAACAATTCAACTGAAACTGAAAATAACTTGATTTCTGAAGCTGAAGAGTTCACCTAGTCCTCTACTCAGTGTCATTATGACCAAGAATGCTGTGTCTTCTCTAAATCAGTTTTAAAATCCTCTGCATTTTTCCTGTGATCATAGATATCAGTACAGTAGTGTAAAGTACAATATAATATTTGTTTAATCAATGTGCCTATTAAGAGATGACTCATCTGTGGCCTTAAAAGTGCATACAAAGAAAAAATGTTAAATAAGGCCCTTTAAACTGTCATGAAAAATGTAAGTACCCAGTGTCTAGAAAGTAAAATTAGCAAATTAAGAATTAGATAAAAATGCTTAACAGAAATAATAATTAGGCACTGGAGCAGAGTGATGTTTTAAACTCAGCATCACTTGGATTATTTAATCAAGACTTTTCCAGCTCCCCTAGAAATTGGGTGAAGTTGCATGTTATAGAGATGATCTGGCAAATTCATGTTCTTCTTTTATTTTAAAATTCCAGTAGTCCATCAGCCAGTTTAAAATGTGATGCACATTATTTTATCTTACAAAAAAAAGTGTAATCATGAAAGTAGGCACAAATTGAAGACAATCTTCTACATGGTCTTTTGTTCACAGTTCTTATTTGTCTTAGAAAGCTTTGTAAGAGAGAAAAATTGACAAATACATTAGGAGATGGAGGAAAGCTGTTAAATCTGAAAGTAAACAAGATACAATTCAGTAAAGTTGTAATAGACTGTTCAAATGCTAATATAAATTAACTATGCTTCTTTTTGATACAACAGAGCACGAAGGAAACACAGTCTGAGATAATCAACAAAAATATTGTTGTTCTTGAAATGAACTTGAAAAGAGTCCAATTTTTTTTTTTTTTTTTTTTTTACAGTAGATCTCATGAAGTCCAGAGTTCTGAATATCTCTCTGGGCTGTGGAGCCTGTGTCAGTGCTCAGTCACCGTCAAAGCAGAAGATATTTCCTGATGTTCAGACCGAAGCTCCCTTATTTCAGTCTATGCCCATTGCCTCTTGTCGTGTCTCTGGGCACTGAAGAGAGTCTGGCTCCTTCTTCTCTGCCCCTTCCTTCAGGTATTTATGTACTTGAAGGGAGGGGCAAAGGCATTGATGAGATTCCCCCTGAGCCTTCCCTCCTCCAGGCCAAACAGCTCTCAGCCTTTCCTCCTGTGGGAGATGCTCCAGTCGCTTAATCATCTTTATGGCCCTTCATTCAGCTCTCTCCAGTATGTCCATATCTCTCTTGTACTGCGGAGCCCAGAACTGGACCCAGCACTCCAGATGTGGGCTCACTGGTGCTGAGTAGAGGGAAGGGATCATCTCCCTTGACCTGCTGGCAATGCTTCTTGTGCAGCCCAGGACACCATTGGCCTTTTTGCTGCAAGGGCACATTGCTGGTTCACGTTATGTTTGTCTTCAATAAACAGTTAACTACTGCATAGCTGGTTTGAAATCTTTGGTTATTTATTCCTAAAAATCTAGGTATTGTCTGCTGAGACTGAAGTATAGATGCCACCAAGATAGAAAGGTTGCAAGTTGTACCATGAGTCGTTAAGTTTGTAGGAAATATTTACAATGATTTAATAGTAAAATTTTGTTTGAGCATGTGCCCATTTGATAGCATCTGCTGAAATATAGTATCTTCACAAAAAGGAAATTCAGATAAGTGAATATGTTTAATCTTTATTTTGTTTTCTAACTCAACAGTCTTATTTGCAACGAAATAAAGATTCTGAATTAAGCAGTAAGATCAGTTTAGGAATAGTGATTTTTAAAGTCCTTATAATGATAGATACCTTTGGGCATTTCAAAAATAACACCTGTATAGCAACAGTGTACAGCAATGCCCTCATTGTTTTTCTGTTGACGTATCAAAATCTGTTCCAGTGAGAAAAACCTGATCATGGATGGCCTTGTAAAACAAGGAGGGGGTATTGTAAAGAAACAGCTTGGGTGGGGGAAGGAAAAGGGGAAAATAAACTCTTTCAAACCAGCTCTTTGCCACAAGTGACAAGCAGGTTGATATTAAATGATGAGCATAAGAACCTCTTTCAACCGATCAGCTACTGTTCCAAATTAAAGGCATTATTAATTTTAATGCTCAGTTAAAACCTTGTGCCCAGAAAAGAGACTTCAAGATATTTTTTTTTTGTGGGTACAAAACACGATTGCTGTGATGCAAATTGCAGAAGTGGTCTCTGAGTTAAAGCTACACTGTAAGAATGAGAGAGATCCTTTGCCAAGCATAATGTTTATGATTTAAAAGGAGTTAAAAATCATTGTTGCATAATTAACCAGTATTCAGAAGTCTTCTATGACAAAAAAAAAATGTATGTATTGAGGTAGGAGAATCTTGGAAAAGAAAATTATTCAGAAAAGGAACAAATAAATCTTCAAAAGCTCTCCTTGCTTGGCTGGGGAGGAGGAGGAGTGTTCTTGCTGGTTCCCATGAATTAATTGCTTCTTTTGTAATCAAAGGTGGCAATGTATACAGGTATGGAGGTGTATTTCTCAGGGAAATCATGGCTTAATGGATTTCTAATCTGTTTTGTTCTCACCACAGAAGCAGAAGGCAGCAGAAGAAGCTGCTCTGTTAGTTGCGACTTACCATTAATCTTTGGTCAAAGTCTCTGTCTTTCTGAAATTGTCTTGAATTCTATTGCAGTGAAAAGGCAAGACTCCTGAAGACAGATGCTCTTCCTAGGTCCCTACACAGCATATTTAAATTTTGCAGTCTTGTGTGAAGTTGTCTGTCATGATTGATTGATTGTAAATGTAATTTTGATAGAAATCCATTAGTGTTTTAAATCTGTAGGCATAAGTGAATATTTCATTATATTACTAAAATCAAGTTTACAAGATCACATTTTGTCCTCTTTGTTCTCTTAAGTCATCAGTAACACCCTTGCTTACATCATGAAGGATGCACAGTATGACTAGAGATTTACAGAAAAACAAGCACGCAGTCATTTTTTCTACAGTCTTTTCAGGGGCAGGTGTCACAGGCAGCATAGACTCCATCAGTGCACCGAGTGTTTAGTAATGATGCAGCACAAAGTGCAGGCATATGGTGACCTTCAGCGCTTGGTGGTGGTGTACTTTACTGATTAGGGACTGGCGTTTACAAAGTGTTTTCAGGGTTGGACTCTGTGTGTGTTATGTGTATTATAACCATACATAATTTCTGCAGACGGTTATTTTGCTTTACCAGTAGCGAATGACAACACACAGAAGGATCTGTCTTTGACAAACATCAAAAGCAATATGTGCCCCATATGCATCAAACTCGCAGGCTAAAGGAAAGCCTTTAGCGTTACTTCAGTAGTAATTTTTGGCAGAAAAAATTCCCAAATCGTAAGATCCCTGAAAGTTGGATATACTGATCTTGTTAGAGAGTTTTATGCCAAAGAATACGAGGTCTTGGGATATGTGTCACGTGGTGAGCAACATATATTTTGCTGTTACTTGTTGAAAATATCAAGTACTCTTTCGGGCTTTAAGGAAATAGAATTACAAAAGGCTTCCCTCTAGGGGGGCTAAATGGAGCTTGGGGTTTATGGACAGTGTACTTCCTCAGCCTTAATTGACAAACAACGTTACTTTTGTCCTCTAGTTTTTGTGAGAATTTATTTGAAAAGCAAACACAAACAAAAAGGTAGATCGGGGAAAAATAACTCCCTCAGAAACACCAAAAAAGCCCTGACTGTACTTCAATTTATTATTTCTTTGTATATGTGCTTATTCATTTTGTATACATTTATACAAGTATCACCTTTGGTTTTTCTGTTTTTAATTAAAAATCTGGTTGCATTTACTATTGGCCTGACGTGACATAACATCTTATGCAGTCCTGATGGCAACTCAGTAGGCTACCACAGACACCGCAGTAGAGGAAATGCCAACTCACGCCTGCAGGCAGATGGGAAAGTAAAACATGCATGTTAATTCCAAACCACTTAAAAAATTACTTCTCCTACACCATCAGATAAAAACATATTCACATTTAGATAAGTATGTTCTGTAATACCAATTACATTTGGTAAAGTATTTGAAAAAATATGCAGCAATTAGGGTATTTTGTTGAGTGTATCTGCTGTGACCACCGATCAGATTAAAGCCAAATATTCTTTATCTTTGTCTTGCTTAAAAAGAAATAAAGATGTGAAAAACTGGAAGCTGAATGCAATATTTGACGCAATCTTTCTTTTTTTTTTAACCTATNTCTGCTTCTGACTAACGGGAATGTGTCTTTGCTTTGCTGAGGTGCTGACCCTTCTTTTGGATCAGGTAGGTGTAGCCTGCCACTCCTGTCCTTTTGGGACTTGTACATTCAAACACTTTTTCAGACTTTTATGTTACTTTTCATCATAAACGTGCTTCTTTTGTATATTTCTGAGTAGGGGTAAGCATTGAGTTCTTTTAGAAGTAGTTTGACTTATCCAGTGACACAGAAAGAAAACCTAGATAGTGGAAAATTTGTTGAATGTTGCCAAAAGTTGAAGGGTATGGATAATTAAAACTGCTGCCCAAAGATTGTAGACTGTGTATTCAGTGCTGGCTTCCACTGTCAGGGAAAACAAAATATAATTTTTTTATAGAAAATAAACAGGCTTATAAATATTGCTTCATATACTATCAAAATGATTATTCTTAGAGAAGTAATAAAATATAAATCTTCATATATCTGTCATTTAAATTTTAAGATATAATATTGGACTGGCTCTCTGCATACAATTTATGAAACAAGAAAAACTGCAAAAATGTGGGTTAAACAATATATGAAATTGAAAAGGTATGAGACTGAGGATTTTTTTTTCCACATTACATCAGGTGTAGAATGGAATAATTTGAAATAATTTTTTATTCAACTTTCTATTCATATTTAGTATGTTTGCTTCTGTTCATTTAACAGTTTCTAATCTTAAATTTTTTAGTTTCTAACGATAGCACAAAGTTTGCTTTCCAGCTCAAAGAATAGGCTGATCAAAATCTGTATGGGGCATTAATTAGGGCATAGGAATAAAAAAAAAATTCAGGCTGGGTTAGTGATAATCCTGAACTTTCAGGCAAAGTCCTGAAAGATAGAGCTGGTCACAGGATTCACGTAGTCATAAAACCCCAAGACTTTTCTGGTGTTTGAGCACTTCAGTTTCTGATTCATTTTGCGAGCCAGAAGGTCCATATAAACAGTGTAATATTCAGTCTTTAATAAAATTTAATTTTATTTCCAAATTGAAATTAATAGTCACAATAGAGAAAAAAAATCAGAAATAATTGTCTTGTCACCATGGCAATCCTAGTTGGAAAGGAATTTAAGTTAAAGGAATTCTATCTATATCAATACTCGCAAAGTTATTTTACTAATCTGTTTTTAAGCCTTTTCAAAATGGTGATTGTGCAACCTGCTTTCTCTAATATCTGGCTAGCAGATATTTTTTCATCAAATCTAACCTGAATCTTTCTTGATGCAATCTAAACTCATAATTTCTTTCTTTTTGAAAAAGAGTAAAGATTATTCTCACTGTCTATATGGAAGAAACCTTTTATATTCTTAAACAGTCCTATTTCTGGAGTTTGAAATATTTAAAAATGGAAACACAATTCCAAAGAATCCCAAGAAACATGATAGCTTTTGAAGAAACATGGAAGAATGTCCTTGAGGAGCCCAGAAGCTGATGAGTTCATGTCTTTTTCCAGCTTTGTTGTTCTGTGTTCAGCTAATCAGTACAACCTGAACCACCAAGGGCTGTCCAAATTTTGACCCTGTCATTACCTTCCTAAGCAAAGCAACATAATAAAGCCCAGAGAATTAGCTCAGCTCTCTGACCAACGGGAGAAGTGCAAGGGGAAATGTGATAATGGGATAAACACCCAACCCTGATAAAGCCTGTGTCCACATCTGAGCATTAGGTGCCTTCCAGCCAGCTGTAGGATTCTCTTACTTGGCTCCTGTTACACTGTCCTCCT
This sequence comes from Syrrhaptes paradoxus, assembly GCA_013400615.1. Classification (NCBI taxonomy): domain Eukaryota; kingdom Metazoa; phylum Chordata; class Aves; order Pterocliformes; family Pteroclidae; genus Syrrhaptes; species Syrrhaptes paradoxus. The sequence goes on from VZTO01018864.1 coordinate 25,913, forward strand.
GTGCCTGACCTCATTCCCCATCTCATTCCTGGTGTTGCATGTTTGAAGCCTCTTCCTCAGCTGCTTCTTCTTCTGTAGGTGTGTATGCATAAGGATTTTTTTTTTCATCATGGAAAAATACCTCTAGCCTCACTTAACTGGCAGTTTTCAACCTCTGACTAACGTTCTTGAGAAATTAATTTTTCTGATTTATCTCCCAAGCAATTTCTGCTTTGTGTGCTGTGCTAAGTTCCCATTCACAGTGAGGAAATACAAGCAAAACCCTCTGGGCAGAAAAACAGGTTCTTTACTCCATCTTTAGCCTTTTTATAGCATTTATAAAACCAGCTAGTATTCTCCTTATACTGTCTTGGTTCTTGGTTTGTTATTTCTTCCTCCCGTGTCTCATTTAGTGGGTATAGTCCTCCTCCTCCAGTGGGTGGAAATCATCTGCTTCCTCCTAGACGTATTTTTCAGG